>CAUZXS010005695.1:0-185000 GCA_963585895.1 Sepioteuthis lessoniana | reverse complement strand
TCTGTTTTCTAATTATTTGTATGAGATAGGAATACTTTATATCATTGAATTATTTGCTTAAGAATAGTTACTTGAAGCCACAATTGTGTGCTATTGATTATTATTTACTTGATACCATATAATTGTTTGCAAATTTTAGATGTTGAGAGGGAGTCCTTAAAGCCATATAACTGTGTAAGTCACTGATTATTAGATTGCAATAATTACTTTAATCCTTATGAAAAATCAAATTTTGGCAGTGAATGACTCCTGAGGAGTTGAAATAAAGCCAACTCTGATTTGAATGGGGGTGAAAAAAACATTGAGACATTGTCAGAGGTAAAACGGGACATTAGGTTAATTTTTAGTTGGAGTAAAGCTGTTTACGATTTAGAGTTTTCTTTCTAGAGTGGTTGTCTAACCAAGGTTAAAGAACCCAATCTTTCCTGCTATTTATTCATAGCTGGTCAGGTGTAGTGGCTAACTTGCTGAACTGTGAAATTGTAGGTGGTGAGTTCAAACTGATTCTATTTTCTGTGATAACTGTTATGTTAACTGCACATGGATTGTATTGATAACCTAAATTTAATCAAAATTTGAAGTTACAAAAAACAAAACAAACAGTAAACCTTGCTCTTCATCAAGTCAGAGCTTGGTTTTGGCATCTTTGCAAGCATTGTAACCTCTCATCCACCACAAACAAAAAAAAAAATAAATTATGGTATTATTTACACATGTAACTAAAATCTAAAAAGTAAGCATTCTGTCTAGATTTGGTAAGGATTCATAAAAATTATAACTTGAGAATGTGTAGTAATTTACTAAGCTTTTTGCTTCGGCCACATGAATGGGGCACCCAATGAGAATTAAACTTACATGTAAAGGTTTGCAAGTCTAGCTTGTTAACCATTACACCACCTGAGGTGCCTTAATTTGAGAATGTTTTGGTGTACATATATAAGAAATTTTTCCATTTTGTTTAACTTCATTTTTTTCTGTGCTTCATAAGGAATTTTCAAAATTTTACAGTGGAAAATTTGAGCTCATGAGAAACTTGGAATATTCTTGAACCCTGTTTCAAGCCAAACCTTTTATTCAGTATTTGTTAACTTCTCATTCCACTTTTCATATATCAGTGAATTCTTCCTTGTGATGTGGAGCGGGAATCTTCGTGGTTTATTAGTTAACATGCTGGATTGTGACATTGTAATAAGCAAGTTTGAACTTCAGCTTTACTATCAGCTTCGTTTTTAAACTAATACTCTTCGGAAAGGTACGAACTGTCTTATCCCCTTAGCTATAGACTAAATAGTACCACTATGTTCTTCTGCAAGGATGGTGTGGGCTTTAAATAACCCATAAAAATTTGTCATTAAACAAAGAAACCAGCAATTCAATGTTGTTTATCTCATGCATTAAGCAAAACTGTCAATTTTACACACTTCTTGACAAAAGGTTGAAGTAATGATTGCTAAGTAACAAGATATGCTTTAACTAATGTTTCTATCTACTAGCGTCAGCTTTCTCAAAATGTTCTATATAAACTCAAGGGGGTTAATAAAAGCATAGAGGTCCACAGGGGATAGATTTACTTGTTTGCATTTATAAATTCCTTTATCACTAGAAACCAAAAATTGATGAATTATGTAGACTATTTGTCAGATATAATAAAAAAAAAAAAAAAAAAAAAAAAAAAAAAAAAAACTGGAGCAAAATATCCCAAGTTTAGTGCAACAGTTGAGCCCATTTTATTAGCTTTTTCAAGTTCATATATACAGCAGTGGCCATAAGTTAAGGAACAGAACAACAACAAATATTTAAATAATCTTTACTTGAAAAAATTTGCATGTACGTTTACAAAGTTTTCCCAAAATGTACTTGGAACATATATGCATTTATTACATTTAAAGTTTTCTAAAAAAAATTTTACAGTAAATTAATCGTGAACTAAAAAAAACAAAAATATACATTTTGCCAGGGTCTAAAGTTAAGGAACGCTGTTGAATTATTGTAATTTAGGTAATTTTAAAACAATTTGGTTGCTAATTTTGATTTATAGTCAACTGTCATACATCGTTGGAACTATTTTTAACCAGGATGGAGGTAAAAGCACGTAGTTGTTTAACTCGAGAAGAAAAAACAAACTCATTTTAGCAAATCATGAAGAAGGCAAATCATATTCTGAAATTGCTGGTATCGTATGAAGGTCAAAAAGTATTGTTTATCATCTAATCTGTAGATTTAATGCTGACAAGACACTTGAACCAAAACTGAGAAATGGCAGGCCTCCTCTGACTAACTAATGGGAAGATCAGATGATTGTTAAAATGTCTTTAAAAGACCGTTTTGATACAGCAACATCTATTTCTCATGCATTTTATGAACAAATAGGAAACCCAATATCTAGAAAAACTGTTTCTTGTAGGTTAAATAAGGAAAAATTAGTAGCTAAGATTCCATGTCGCAAACCTTTGATTTCAAAAAAATCAAAATGTTTATCTTGACTTCACCACTGAGCATATTGTGTGGACAAAGGAACAATGGAATATGGTTCACTTTTAGTGATGAATCTAAATTCAACTTGTTTAGATCTGATGGTAAGAGGTTTGTAAGATGTAAAAATGGGGAACACTTATCTCTTCAATGCGTTGAGAAAACTGTGAAATTTGGAGGGGGAATGTAATGGAATTAGGGATGATTTCTTCTGTGGGAGTCGGATCCATTGTTCGTTTTCACTGTAATGTTAATGCCTGGGTTTATAAAGAACTTCTTCACCAGCATGCTCTTCCTCACTTATGCAAAGGGATAGTTGAAACTCCGATATTTATGCTAGACAATGCACCTTGCCACAAAGCTAAAACTATGTTTAGTTTTCTTGAAGAGGAAGGAATAGCTGTTATGAAGTGGCCACCACAAAGCTCAGAACAGAAATCCTCAAAATATTGATGATTTATGGGGTTTTCTGAAAGAAGAATGGGAAAATATCACTATCACCTTTAGTAAGAACTTAATTGGCTCATGTGGTCAAAGATGCAATGAGGTAATCCAATGCAAAGGAAAATTCACTAAATATTGAATTTTTCTTTAGTTTATATATTGATCTAACAAGCATTTATGATTCATTCCTTAACTTTTGATCAGGGCAAAAATGTCTACTTTTGTTTTTTCAGTGGACTATTTAATTTACTGTTAAAAATTTAGAAAACTTTATATGTAATCAATGCATATATGTTCCAAAAATATTTTATGAAATAATAATTTTAACCCTGTGAATTGTAATATTTGTGATCTTCTCGGTTTTCACTAAACCCTTCTTTTCTATTAAAAACAATAATTGAAAAATTAAATTTGCATTTGCATTTATAATTTACTGATTCTTTTTTCATGTAAATTGTATTAAACACTGGTTAATTAATTACGATTTGAACTTTAATATTCAGTTGATTTATTTGAAGGTGATTGGAAATTCAGTTTGTTTATAAAGAATGCATCAAGTATAAAGTTTGAGAAACCTAAATTTAGAATCTGGCAATTGCATTATCATAAAATTTTCTGTAAGTAATTTTATTGATTGTGTGCATGATACTACCAGTAAATAAATACATTCCACCTAATTTCCTAATAAGTTTTTTTTTTTTTTTTAAACTAGTAAGCGAGTTCATGCTCCAATCGCGCTATTACGTTCAGTTTCGGACAAATACCCTTGGGAAAGGTATGAACCCCCTTATCCTCCCAGCTATGGGTTAAATAGTAGCACTACTATTCTTCTAGGAGAATGTCTTTGGCATTAAATAACCCACAGAGGTTGATATGCCATTAAACAAAGAAACCAAACCTTGTAATGGAATATCATACAATTAAAACTAGAGTTTGAGATTAATGGTGTCTCATTTTGTTGGTGGGGACACATAGCTCCTTCATTGGGGCCACCCTATTAGACAACCTTTTTTTTTTTTCTTTTTAATTGGAATAAATGTAACTAACTTAAAGGATGAAAATTTTTTTTCAGATTTTTACATCGTTTTAGGAATTAAAAAGATTTTTTATTAGTGGTGCAAATCTGCAAAATGGTTTTTTTTTTACAAAGGGATAAAGAATAGCAACCTTTTTTTTTTTTTTTAATTCTATTTTATTTTATTTTATTTTTGTATTTTTATTTTGCTTTTGACTGTAGTTAAACTTTGGCATGAAGTAGTATAGAATCATGATCAGATTTTATTTAATTTCTTTGGCTCTGTACTTTTATATCATCAATTAAAAATAGTTTTGAACTGTCTTCAGTGACTTGAAAATTTGTCTTCATTTCATATATGCTAAAATCTACCATTTTTTCTCTCTCTCTCTCTCTCTCTCTCTCTCTCTCTCTCTCTCTTAAATTAAAAATCTTCCTTCTTTAATTGATGTTTCATTGTATTTTAACAAAAAACAGACAACAATTTCAAGAGGAAAGCAAGTATTTATTTCCTAAACATTTTAAAGTTTTTTTTTTTTATTATGCTGCTAATAACTATGTATAATTACAAATTAAAAAACAAAACAAAATGCAGAACAGTTTATAATTGTTTTGGGACAGTTTTGGAACAATAGTGAAAAAATTAATCTGGAACCCTATTTATTAGATATTATTTATAACCAAACACTAAAATGGTTATTATTAGTTATTTTTAATAACCATCGTCTATAACATTGAAACTGAAGCTAAAAATAAAATTGCATGTGTGGGGTGTACTTATTTGTTAACTGCTATATCTTCATATTTTTGGGTTCAGTTTAGAAATAAATAATATCTAATATCTGTTTTAATTGTATAATGTTCCAGCAGAAATCATAAGATCCTGGTATGTTTGCTTTCGTGGAAAATTAGCTTTTTTTTTTGGTAGAATTTGTTGGGAAACAGATCTAAAAATATTAATTTTCATTGTATAATATTCCACTTGAAATGATAAAATTTTGGTATCTTCAGTTAAGAAGAAAATTAAATTTTTAAAAGAAATTAAGGGTTTACTTATGTATGGGTATTACTGTAAATTGCTTAGTATATTTAAAAAATTTCTTTTTTTGCAATGCTTGTGTCAGTACCTTTTTGAGCTAATTCTTATCAATGTACATTTGTCTTCAATTTAAGTATTTTAAGTGAAAAGCAAATTAATGATTTTACTGAATATTATTTTAACATTCCGACAAATTTCAACAAGAGTTATGTTAAGTAAAAATTTTGAGATGCCTTGTATTAAGCTCTGTACTTCATAGAATAACCTGTTGATCCTATCTTGCCACCTTAAACCTTTTGTCTTTTGTCTGCCTCTTCAACTGAACCAGAACAAGTATTTGGTTGCTTGATTTGTTGGGTGGAATTTGAGGCTGAAGTTTAATGTCTCCTTGTTCTTTTTTAAATTGATTTTTTTTTTTTTTTTTTTTTTTTCCTTCTTCAGGTTTTGTGTTTAGTGAGCACGAAGCAACTGCCCTTATCCAACACGAAGGAGGTCCTTGTGCTGTAATTGCCCCGGTGCAGGCATTTCTCTTGAAGCATGCCTTATTTTGCTCAGAGGAAGCCAGTGAAAATTTGGATGTCTCTGGTAAGTTGTAGTAAAAGGGAAGTTTTATTTAGTCTATGTAGCAATAATTAACTATCATTATTGTCTTGGATTTCTTGCCATTAACTGGAAAAAAATATTGATTTGTAGATCTTTCTTTTTCTCTTAGTTTAGTCTTGTTGGGAAGTCTTAGAATGTTCTGGTTGTATCCCTAACGGAGAGGTGATACTCAGCTCAAAAGATTGTCTTGGGTATGACACTAAACTGCATCTGGTGGTGAGTCTCCTGTTCTGAAGATCTAGGGAATGTGGAGCACCCTTTCATTCTTATTACTCCCAGGTCCACTCTGACCCTGAGTGATAGTACCTATTAGGATCCCATCTAAAGTTCAAATAAATCTGTTATCTAATTATTTGTATTAGGTAGGAATGTTTAATACCATATAAAGTAAGTAAAGTTGGTGACCTTAGTCTAGGGTGACCCGAAGGCTCCTTTTTCAATAGCAACTACACCAAGGTGTAAGGTAGGGTGCTACTCCATTCCCAGGATTGCTCCATTTTACCCCTGATCCTCACCTTACAGTGCTAAATCAGGTGGCATCAAGTACCATTTTTTGAGTCTTTGGTATGACTCAACCTGGGATTGAACCACCGGTTTCCCAGACCATTGGCAAACACTCTACTCATTAGGCCAATGGCTTGAGAATAGTTACTTGAAATTATAATTGTTTACTAGGGATTATTATTATTACCATATTTCACAGCATATAAGATGCACCCTGATGGAGGTGTCAGTGGTGTAATTGTTATTGTCGCAGGAATTGGACACGGCGACACGAGTTCAAATCCTGGACTGATTGCATTTCACATAGCACTAATACCCTTGGGAAAGGTATGAATCCAATTATTCTCCCTCCAGCTATGGGTAAATAGTAGGACAGACTAGGTTCTTCAGCCTTGGTGAGGCAACTAGTCTAGGAGAAGGAAAACTCTGACTTCAAACCTGTTAAACTTCGCTTAAAACATTGACCTTGTGTCATATCCTGCCGAGCGGAGGGGTTGGGTAAATATAAGATGCACCCTGATTTCAGCAGGATAAATCAAGAAAAAATTAGTTATTAGTAGAATTATTAGTAAATGGTACATCCTAGGCTATATTTATGAGGTGTGATTTTGGTTAAACAAGCCATGATTACAATTAAATGAAAAATAATAGAAAAAAAGAACACCATCCTATAAAAAAGCTTATATTCAAAGGCAAAAAAAAATTTTAAAAAAGCTACATATGTCATATAAGATGTAGGGGAAATTTAAGACATTTTTAATAATATGAAAAAAAAACAAAACATGTGCCTTATATGCCATCAAATACAGTTGTTATTTGAAACTATGAAACTGTGCAGAGTTACTTGAAAGCATATAATTGTATATAAATTATTTGTGATAGGAATACTTGATCTCTTATATCTGTGCAAAAAGATAGACAAATAAAAGTGCCATTTTAAAGAAAATGTAATGGAACATTGAAAATATAGTTGGGATCAAACATTTAGAAACAAATAAATTTTAGCATTAAATAACTCCTAAAGAATTGATATGCCATTAAACAAATACACCAAAATTTCTTGTAAAACTTGTGAACACAAAAAAACAATTCCACTTTGTTCAAATTTTGGGAATCATCATTTTTAAGCAGTTCACCTACACAGTCCACATGAAAAGCATGGTTAGGATGACTTGGAGCAAAAACTTTTTAGACTTTATTTTTCTGCGGCAAATAGAACTAAACTGTGTTGCTTGAAATAGAACTGTTTTGACATTTAAACTGCTGGCTTATGCTGAACTGAGTTGTATAGAATACACCAACTGCATTTCTGCTGAGGGATAAGACTCCTCCAATAATCTTATAGTGAGGCTCCAGTAATGTTGGAGCTTTGGGGAATGCAGAGTAACTCTTTATTGCCATTGCTCCCAGCTCCTCTCTGGGCTGGAGTGGTAGCACCTGATAGGGTCCTATCTATGGGTCAAATAGAACTGAACAGTGTACTTATGCTAAACAGAATTGTTTATAATAGAACTGTTTTTGACATTGAAATTGTGTGTAAATAAAAAAATTATACTAAACTGAATTGTTTGAAACTCATCAAAATGATTCAATTCAGCATTAAATGACCCAAAAAGAGTTGATGTGCCACAAAACAAAACAACCAACCAATCTACAAGTTTGAGTTCCTGATTATTTACTGGTTATGTCAAGTTGATGTGCCTTTCCTGAAGAAAAGATTTAGCCATACAGGAAACTTCTGCAAAATTTTGATAAGAAATAAAGACAAAATCCAGGTTGACTTTGTTATGAGAGTAGAATATGTAGCAATTCAGCATTACTGTAACAAAATGTAGCTTGATATTGGAGTCTTCTGGATAACTGATAAAAAGTCAGTGTTGAAATGAATTATAAATAAAATGGTAAACAACTGGAGGTTGATTTGTCTTTTTATGTATTTATATATTTTTGGTGGTGATAATTTACAAATGTTTTCATGTGTCTATTCGTTTTGTATGCATGCTGTGTATAGAAATGATTTAGTTTGTGTAAATGGCAGCAAATAAATCAATCTTTTAAGCCTGACAAAAACTCTACAAACTGAGGGTTGACTTTTGCAGCTGGGCTAAAATCTAACCCTTTACCTCTGGTTGGTCACTCTGGTAAAAATTTGGATTTTAGTCCTGCTGTATAAATCAAACTCTAGTTTTGCAGATTTTTTCAAGTGGCAAATAGAATTAAGATAAAATAGTCAGTTAATTTCTTAAAAAGATAAGGCATTTTGAACTGATTTTCCAATTTCTCTTGAGATATCTTTAAGTTTCATATTTTCATTTAACAACTATTGTTGCATAGTATGGACAACTATACAAACACATATGCATGCAGAATCATAACAACGACACAATAAAGACGAGTGACACAGTTCTTTAGAAAAATATACCTCTCACTTTATTGAAAGGGTTGTGTGTGAGAAGGAGTTGGAGACTGAACAGAACTGCAACATATTGACCCCCATTCTTATGGCCATAACTGCGTTTCTTTCCTGTTCTCCTGGGCTGCTCAACCAGGGGCCCACTCTGCTGGGTGCTGATTTTCTCTACCGCATCTTATCTCCAACTGATTTAACCTCCTGTGCACCGAGTTATATAATAGTTTGACGCCCACTCTTCCTCCTGCAAGTGTCACAATTTCGCACTCATTCAACCCGTCCACAGTCAAGGTTATATTCTGATATTCCTTGACTGGATGCACCTGTTATTTACACAGGTGCATTTCCTATTTTGACAGCCCTGCTGGGTCGGAGGTCAATATACAACATTATAGGACTATAGTGGTTGACAGTATTATAGTTTAACTGTATTTAGTAAAATGGGTGTTAATTTTCTGGCAGATTAACATACAAACCATTTGATTAGATGCATGGTGAATGAATGTTGTGACACCATTTTGATTTTCTTTTTTTTTTTTTTTTACAGAGGAACTTGCAATATCCTTCCTAATAAATGGTCTCATTGAGATGCTACTGCAGTTATCAACAGAGCGTTATATCATTGTGACTTTAGATAAGGGCTTTCGTACAGCAGCCATTTCAGATAGCAATGGGTCCACAGGCAGTGTTGAGTCAGAGGCTGGAAGTACGAACCCTAAACGAGCCAGAATGGACAAGGAAAACTTTCATTCCTATTTAAGGTAAGGTACACAATTTTCTATAAGTTAACATGCTTTCGTTATTATTAGCCGAATGTCTGATGTTGCTTGTGACAAGATTGGTAACTTAACTGTGATACTGTAGTGTTCCCAGTCTCATCCTCCCATGCTTTCTTCTCGTGGTCAAACCGACTTGTAAATCATACTTGCATATTCTGATCATATCTGTTCATCTGAGTTCATGAGTTTGACCCTAAATATCTGGTTGTTTACTGGCAATTAAGCCCGTTCTAATATGCATACAATCTAACCTGGTTCTACAATTACCACTGAATGTTTAATGATAAAAAGTTAGCTTCCCCCCCCCCTTTAGATAAATAAGGGTAGATTCTTTATTAAACCAAAATATAAGCTAACCCTGATTGTTATTTTTGTAAACAATACTTTAAAAAATTTTTCAAAAATACAATTTTATAGTTGTTTGATTTTAAAAATAATATGAAAAAGATTTACCATTGCTTTTATTTGCTATCCTGTGATTTTCAAAAAAAAAAAACCCAGAAAACATTACTAATTTCAGAGTGGAAAAAGACTTGAATAATTAAATAAATTAATTTTAAGCTGTCAAAAAGATACCATTATTTGTCACAATTTGATTTTTAAAATTTTATATACAAATTGTCCAGCTTTGCCTTGAGCACATTTATCATGGTAAATTCGTTCCACCCTAATCTTATTCTCCATGAGATTTCCACATCCATATTTCAGCACATATTCACCATCTGTCCAAGACCCTATGTGCCAATCTCTTCACCATTTTGCCTGCAATGTTATATGTAAGTCAAATGTGGCCTACTATGAAGAAAGAAGGACAGAGACTGATTATGACACAGAGGGTTATGGAAAGACCCATTCTAGGAATATTTTTGCATGAGCACATTAGAAGCAAGGTAATTTGAGAGTGAAGTGAAGTGAAGGACATGTTCATGGAGTAACAAAAGCAAAAATTCCGCTAAGCCTGACATGTTACAAGGTTCTGATCCATGCAGTTGTCGAGGGATATTTGAGAGACTGAAGACAATCACTTGGAAGACTACCACAATAATGGGAAGATAAACTTGTCAAATAATTCAGGTTAACATGAAGAGGGAAGGGCAAGATTGAGAATGAAATGGAAGCGCATTGTGACCAACAATGTGGAAAACATCAAACATCCTCTCCAATGAGAGAAATAGTAAATTAGTTATCTTTAGTTGGTAAGTGTCCTGGGTATGACATTAAATCATATTTGATGGTGAGGCTCTAATCTTGGAATTTGGGTGATGTGGAGTACCTCTTCATTACCATTACTCTGAGGTCCACTCTGACCTGGAGTAGTAGTACCTGTTAGGGTTCCATCTATGAGCCAAATAGAACTGTTCAGTCTTTTGCTAGGCATTATTATTAACATTAAATAGAATTATTAATGTTAAATAGCAATACTTGAAACCATTTAACTATGTAAACAAATTAGCTCTGGCCTGTTTAGAAATGTTACCTACAAATTATTTATTTACGAAACATATATATATGTAGATATATACCCAGGATTTGGTATTAAATAACCTCCAAGTGTTGATATGCCATAAAAAAATATCTAACCTACCAATCAATTGGCAAGAACTGTTTTACCGGCCAAGGTATAAAGCTGTTACATGTAAACAATGTTATAAGTAATAGTAGAAATGTCATTTCTTTTGCTTGACTCAGTTTTATAAACTGAACCTGTAGGCCTCAACTGAGGGGAAACCTAGCGATCTGACAGGATTTTGCTTTTTTTATTTGAGGGTAGCAACTAACTGGTTTGGGGTTCCAGCTATAGGGATACATTCTCTTTTTACATCAGCTCTGGTCCTGGGATTGGACAGCTGAGATGTTGAGGATCACAAACTGGCTAAGTAGGTGTCTATTTCTGACAGATCCATCATAACACTAATTGCCATGGAAACTTCCAAGGTTATCATCTCATACACCACCACCACCTAACTATAAAAGATTGGTTGAAGGGCTTCTTACTTTGCAAGGTCAAGTGGATGATGCAATACTTTTGCCATCCTGTTGATGGGATAAGTCAAGATTGATAATAAAACTTTGATTTGTGAGGGAGATTTCCAAAATGTTGGAAATAGTTTTCATTAAAAAAGAAAAAATTCACACAGATATAAACAACCAACTTTGTGTGTGTGTGTATATATATATATACATATATATATACACAGAGAGAGAGAGAAAAAGATTATCAGGGATTTGCAAATTTTGTACAATGGCCACATAATTTTTTATTCATTTTATTTTAATAATGTTTACTGCAACAGATTAAGTTTCATTTGCCAAGACAAACAAAAATTTCCAAATGTATATAAAAAGAAGCCAATGAAAACTTTGGTCAATAATTAAAAAAAAGAAAAGGTATATTGATATCATTACTGACATATATGATGATATTATGACATAGTTTGCAAAGCTCTGATTTTTATTGTAATAATATGATTTTTCTATTTTACTGTAATGCAGCAAAAATAGAACTTGGGAGCAAGATGTTTGTTGACACATTAGAATTACAATGCTCTTAGAAAATAAAGCTATATCCAATCCATTTTGTAACTTCATTGTGTGTAGTTTTTGTTTGTACCCCCCCTCCAATTTTTCAAGGGAGATAATTATTAACTACTTATAGAGTACTTTCTCTTATGCAAATAGTTGGATGACAGCTACCACTGTCAACAGTTGCTTTCTTGACCATCTTATATCTTTATATGTATGAATACAGTAGAACTAGAGTAAAATGCTTATCATCTAAGTTAATGCAAGCATGGTGTATGGTAAAAAAGTGCTCAGCCTAAAATAGCAGGCTTATGGGTTATAGTAAAATAAGCACTAGAGCCTGAAATATTGGTTAAATAGGAAAAAAACTTTTAATGGATTGTTATGTTAGATGGTTTCATTTTTTTTTCTGTTGTTATATGAAATAATTATGAAGTCCATTTTTAGTGTGGAGGGTGGGGGTGTCACCATGATCTAATGGCTGAAGTGCTGTACTGCAGCCTTTAAACAAGTTAGTTGGAACTCTATCATGCAATTACATTCACTTTCAGATTAGTACCCATAGGAAAGGTATAAACTTCCCCCTCATCCTTCCAGTTAGGAGTTAAATAGTATCCCTGCTGTTTTACAAGAATGGCTTCAGCATTAAATAATCCACAAAGATTGATATGCCATTAAACAAAGAAACCAAACCTTTTGGATGTCAAGTGTGTTAGGAGGTTGTTTTAATGGAAGCCAGTATCTTTCAATTACTTTTGAGCCTTGATATAACCAGCCTAAAATTCAAACTTAAATTCTTTCTCTCTGCATATAAAAATATATATATATATATATATATATATATATATTTGACTTGTTTTTTTTTTTTATTTCAGATGTCATGAATGTGCTGATGCCGAAGAGCTAAAGGCTTGTGTGAAAGAAAAGATTTCCTCATTCACTTCTGACTATGGAGTCTTACTTTTCCTCTACTCTGTTGTCCTCTCTAAGGTATGTCCCTCTCTTTTAGTAACTAAAGTTATATTGACACAAGTAAAATACTGGTTATATAACAAATCATTAGCACTATGTTTGATATCTTCACGGGAATCCATTTGTAAAGATAGTACGTATTGGTTAGTGTATTAACAAGACTTGGTTGATAGATTCATAACATACGTTATCAATAACTTATAAAATAAGATTTCTCGTTAAGAAATGTCTAAGGTATGTCCATTTTTTTCAGTAACTATAGTTATATTGATCCAATACAATAAATTATTAGCACAATGTTTGATATCTTCACGGGAATCCATTTGTAAAGATAGTGAACTATTTATGCACATTACTTTGTGTATTAACATGACTTCTTTGATGGATTCATAATTTGTGTTATCAATATTTTATGAAATAAGATTTGTTAAGAAATGTCCTTTTTTTTTTTTTTTTTTTTCATACAGCAAACTATGTAAAATCAATGATGCTCCATTATATATAGACATATAGATTAACCAAATATGTAGACATATAGATTAACCAAATATATCGACATATAGATTAAGCAAATATATCAACATAGATTAACCAAATATGTAGACATATAGATTAACCAAATATGTAGACATATCATCATCATCATCATGTCGTGCCGTCAGCACGGATATCCCTGACCCTCTCTCGCCACTTCTCCCTGTAGACATATAGATTAACCAAATATGTAGACATATAGATTAAGCAAATATATCGACATAGATTAACCAGATATGTAGACATATAGATTAACCAGATATGTAGACATATAGATTAACCAAATATGTAGACATATAGATTAACCAAATATGTAGACATATAGATTAACCAAATATGTAGATATAAGTAAGTAATAAAGTTGGCGACCTTTAGTCGAGGGCGACCAGAAGGCTCCCTTATCAATAGCTACTACTCTGAGGTGTAAGGGAGGGCGCTTCTCCTTTCCCTGGATTGCTCCACTTTACCCTTGATATGTACCTTATATTGCTGAGTGTTAACCAAGTGCCATTTTTAAAGTTTTTGGTATGACACGACCTGGGATTGAACATAGGTCTCCCGGACCTTTGGCGAACACTCTACCCAACATATAGCTTAACCAAATATGTAGACATATAGATTAACAAAATAATATCGAAAAAATTTCTTTCAAAAACAAACTTACCCTTTTTACTGCTGTGTATGACTAGTTAAATTTCTATAGTTTTTCCATGAGCAATGATTGTTGAATTCTTAGTTTTTTGCTATATGTAAATATATTCAAATTTCATATTTTATTCAGTTTACTTGGTCTGTATTTCCTTCCTGCTGGGGAATTTCACAGAAGAGTTTATTGTTATTTTTACACAAAATTCAACTAATGTTGTTATAGACTGATTTTGCCATTAGATAAATCAGCAATGTTTGACATGGTACAAAACCAACTATAAAATTGTCTACAAATGATTAGTGTGAGATTTTTATTAGTATAACATTTGAAACCATATAACTGTGCAAATTATTTGTATTAAGACTTGTTACTTGAAATTATAATTGATTTTAAATAATTATCATCAAATTGGAATAATTACTTGAAATTGCATAATTGCTTTAAAAAAAAGACTGATTTTCTTACTAGATAACCCAACAAGGGTTGACATGCCATAAAATCAACCAACCAATATCTAGCTGAACTCTTTCACATCCCACTCTTGGCTAATGAAGTTGAGTAATGCAGATTAAAATCTGCATAAGATGATCATTCTTCAGTTATAAACACAAAACACTTTTCTTTTTTTTGTTTTTATTCCCTTTAGATGAAGTCATTTTTTTCCCCTTCTACTTTCATGTGTGACAACAATCAAATTCAAAAGGCTAAGATATGCATAAGATTGATCATTCTTCAGTTATAAACACACAAAAATTTTTTTTTTTAATCATATTTACTAACCCCCTCTGCTCGGGCAGGATATGAATCAAGGTCAATTTTTAAGCGGAGTTTAACAGGTTTGAATTCAGAGTTTTCCTTCTCCTAGACTAGTTGCCTCACCAAGGCTGAAGAACCTAGTCTGCCCTACTATTTACCCATAGCTGGAGGGAGAATAATTGGATTCATACCTTTCCCAAGGGTATTAGTGCTATGTGAAATGCAATCAGTCTCGTCCAAGATTTGAACTTGTATCGCCG
This sequence comes from Sepioteuthis lessoniana, assembly GCA_963585895.1. NCBI lineage: Eukaryota > Metazoa > Mollusca > Cephalopoda > Myopsida > Loliginidae > Sepioteuthis > Sepioteuthis lessoniana. The sequence goes on along the minus strand of CAUZXS010005695.1, from coordinate 170,040 downwards.
TGTCCATTTCCTACGACGATAACCATTACACCACGGGCATGGACAATTTTTTAATTTTTTTTATGCTCTTGTAATGAAGCAATTTGTTTCTCACTCGTAACGTGTGTGATGACAAATTCATGAGGCTGTTTGCCTTATATTTTCTTCTATATTCCACTTGCTGGACTGTATTTTTCACTTAGAAAGGAATTTTATGGAGAAGTTTCCTGTTATTTCAACTATTTTTGCTATATTTTTCATTCAGATTTTCATCATAGAAATTTGTATAGGTAAATGACATCAGTTCTTACAATAACATGTCCTTGATATGATACTAAAATATCTGATGGTGAGGCTCCATTACTTCCAAGTCCACTCTAACTCTGAATGGTAGTACCTGTTAGGGACCCATTTATGGCCCAAATAGAACTATTCAATCATTTAACTGTGTGAAAATAAATGAATGTTAGATTTATTAGTATTAAATAGCAGTATTTGAAAATAATTTAACTATGTGCAAACAAATGAGCTCTGGCTTATTTTAATATGTTACCTACAAACAATTCACTTATCAATCATATGTTTAAACAGTATTCGGCATTAAATAACTCACAAAAGTTGATATGCCATAAAACCACCAAACCTTAAAGTAACATTTTATGAAATTCTTTTTTTGTGGGGAGGGGGTCCCTTTTTCCCATTAAGAAAAAAATAGAATATTGAAAGTTACCAAAAATTAGAAAATGTAGGAGTGAAAAGGTTAAAAACAAAAAATTGATCATTAACTTTTCTTTTTCCAAGGAGAAAAACTCTGAACTTGGATTAATTCAATATTAGAAAAATTCAAGTTGGAATACTCTGCTACTGATACCATGTAACACAGTACAATATGACACATTACTTAGAAAGAGTATGAGTACCATGAAGTAACTCTCCAATTGCCCTGAAAGATGCTATGAAGAGGAATTGTATAGCATGGCAATACTAAGAGCTATAAAAAAAGCTAAGGGGACTGTAACATAATTTGGGTCACATCCTTGAGAGGATAAAAAGAAAGAATCCAACCTAATATTTTCTTGTAATCAATTCAAAACATTGACTGTTGGTGGATATGCTGACTGCATCCCCTGCATAGGAGTAAGATCCCCATTTCCACCTACAGAAAAACAGGTGTTGTGGATATGACACTAAACTGCATCCAATGGTATTATTTACCCAACCCCTCTGCTCGGGCAGGATATGACACAAGGTCAATTTTTAAGCGGAGTTTAACAGGTTTGAATTCAGAGTTTTCCTTCTCCTAGACTAGTTGCCTCACCAAGGCTGAAGAACCTAGTCCGTCCTACTATTTACCCATAGCTGGAGGGAGAATAAGGGGGTTCATACCTTTCCCAAGGGTATTTGCCCGAAAGTGAACGCAATAGCGCGACTGGAGTACGAACTCGCGTACTACGATTCCGCAGTTCATCGCTTTAACCATTACACCACGAGGACACCCCTCCAATGGTGAAGCTCTAATACTGGAGGTCTGGGGAGTATGGAGTCACCTCTTCATTGCCATTACTTCCAGATCCACTTTGACCTGAAATGGTAGTACCTGTTAGGGTCCCACCTATGAATCAAATAGATCTGTTTTGAAAATTATTTATACTTGATAGAAATACTTGATGCCATATTACTGTAAATTATTTGTATAAGAATAGTTACTTAGGATTATTATTATTTTTTACTTAAAACCATATAACTGTGTGCCAACAAATGATTATTAGATTGAAATAATTACTTGAAATCATGATTTTTTATATTAGATAGGAATACTTGAAACAATACAACTGTGTGCAAACGATTTGTATTGGATAGGAATACTTGATATCATGTAACATTGTAAAAAAAAAATCTCTTATAAAACAATTCCTTAACAAATTAATATGCCTTTAAAATGGTCAGTCACTCTGAAGAAATAATTACACAAAAATGTAAATATAAACATACAATGAATACAATTCCCTAACCTGTTGGCATAAAATAACCCCAACAAATTAATATCCCTTAAAATTGGCCAGTCACTCTGAAGAAACAATTACACAAAAAATGTAAATATAAACATACAATGAATACAATTCCCTGACCTATAGGCCTAAAATAACCCCAACAAATTAATATGCCTTTAAATTGGTCAGTCACTCTGAAGAAACAATTACATAAAAAATGTAAATATAAACATACAATGAATACAATTCTCTAACCTGTAGGCATAAAATAACCCTATCAAAACTCCAAGATGCAATCTATTTTATAAAGATTTTTATATGTATGTTACCTTAAAAGAAATGGCACATCATAATGAGATTTTATTTGACCAATGCCTTTAAAATGTTCCAACTTAGAGAATAAAGCAATTTCCAGTGTAGTTTGTAACCTAATAAAAATATTAATTATAGAGTGTGTGTTGAGGAAAGGTGTCAGCATCTGTGCTCACTGAGATTATTATTTTTGAATGCAGATAACTGTTGAATTCTAATTATAGAGAATTTCTTTTATTTTGCAATTTGAAAATATATTTTGGAAACAGGATGTGACTTAACATCCAGTTTAATAACCACTAAAATGGTCTTTTGAGTGAATTTATTTTTTTTATTATAGTTTTATTTATTTATTTATTTGTTTATTCATATTTACATCCTCTAATGTGTGTTGTTTGTTTTTCAGGGAATTGAACAAATAAAAAATGAAGTGGAAGATCCTAATGAGGCCCTCATTGATGGAACTTATGGGCATGGCAGGTGAGTCATAGAATTGCTATGAAAGACTTTCAGTGTTAAGCAAGGTGGCATCAAGTACCATTTTGTGAGTCTTTGGTATGACTCAACCTGGGATTGAACCCCAGTCTCTTGGGTCATTGGTGAACACTCTACCCACAAGGCCACTAAACCCTACTTTCATTTGACTTTGATTGTCCACCTGTAATGTTTTCCTAGACCAAGAATCTTCAATGTGACCTGCAGACTATTATATATACCAGAAGAATTTTGTAACTAATACCTTCTTAAAACTCGGACGTTTAATAAAAGACTAATCTTTCTGTTTTATCTTTTATTGACTTTCTCAAAAAAAGAAAAAGACCTTTTCTAATGTTGATCTAAAGAAACAAAAAACTTGTGAATATTGCACAATATTTTTTTCCTAAATTTCCCTACAACTTTTGCTCCTTGGTAATAAAAACTTAGGCAATATTTCAGTTTATTTAATGAATACTAAGTAGTTGGCAGTAGGAAGCACTGTTTACAGTTGCCCCTTCTACTAGGAAATCAATACTAATGGCTTTTTTCATGTCTGAGAACACTGTCAGTATGACCTTCTTTACTGACTCCTGTACCCAGAACCTTTTCATTACTGAGAATCATTGTATTTCCACTCCATCGACTGTCTTTTCAACTCTGGCTTGTAGTGGCAAACCCCTATCTCACCCATTTATAAACATTTTTTGACTAAGACATGCTTCTTCATACACATCACACATTCTTCTGTGAATTTCACATGCTTTGTGCTTCTCAGCCATCAAAAATTTCATGACAGACCTCTGTTCAAGCTTTGAGCACTCTGTTGGATTTGCTACCATTTTGAATAGCCTCAAAACATATTTTTTGTGATTTAAATAATTTTTGCTATTAACCAATTCCAAACAATGCATAAATATATTTATGAAAAAAAAATTCTGGAAAAACTTTTTGGCTTTTACAAAAAAATTCCCCTTATTTATTGAATGACCCTTGTATTTTCTATTTGTCTTTTCTATAGCCAATCTCTTATCAATCTGTTATTGACTGGCAGAGCTGTCTCAAATGTCTGGGATAATGACAAAGAAATTTCTGGACTCAGTAAGTTATTTTTTGTTGTCAAATCTTTCTAAAAATTTGTTAACTTAGATTTTTATGCTGAAACCTTTTATCACTTTTTAAATAGTTCAACATTCTAAAATGAGGCATTTTTATTATACACTGATGTTTACAGATTAGTTTCCTTATGATTATTATAGTCACATTGTTTCATTCAAATTTATGAAAATTGACTTTATTGAACTCTCCAAAATTATAGCTTTTAGATAAGGGTTGGAAGAGTCTACAGCCTTCTAAACAGTCAAAGATCAATTCAAATTGTTCTCCAACATTTTAGAACTAAATACTTTCATACTTTCTATTGAGAAATAATTGCAAATTATTAAAAGCTAAGGGTTGTTTTTTTTGTTGAGTAGTATATATTAAATTTCAAATCAAATTATTCACTGAAGTTTACACTTTGAATTTTTTTATAAATACTAAAATAAATTGAGTGCAGTCTTATTCATCATCTGTAACTAAGCTTAATTTAGTTTAGCTCAAGGCCCTCATTAAGTGTTTCAACCCAATCAACTGGGGGGCCGTAGAACACACCAACTGCATCTCTGCATAGGGGTAAGACTACCATCCACCCCACACCCAGAAAGTGTCCTGGATACGACACAAAAGCATCTGATGGTGAAGTTCTATTCATGGAGCTTTGAGGGATGTGGAGTACTCCTTCATTCCCATTACTCCCAGGTTCACTCTGACCCATAGTGGTAATATCTGTTAGGATCCAAACTATGAGTCAGACAGAACTATTAGGATTAGGTAGCAATACTTGAAACAGTTTGTGTGCTAACAAATGAGCCATGGCTCATGTAAAAATTATTTGTTTTCAAATCCTATATTCAATATATATGTATAAAATAAGATTTGGCATTAAATAATCTACAAGGGTTGATATGCTGTAGAACACAGCCAACCAACCATCATTGTGGGTTTGAATTTAGTTTTTCTTCAATGCTGGTTGCCTTACCAATGCTAAAGAACGCAGCTGTTCTATTTACCCACAGTTAAGGTAAAAAGAGATGAATTCATGGCTTTCCCAAAGTAATTAGTGTGAACTGAAATGCAGACAGCCATATCCAGGAAATGAGTTTTGGTCACCAATTCCATTTCCTAAAATGACTACCATTACTAATTATATTGATAAACGTTATTGCCCATGAATAAGTACACCCCTAATGTTTTGTAATGGCTTCCTTTTCAGTGATGTTTTCTTGTTTCCGAGTAGACAAATATTTCTTGGTTGTTTAGATTACACGTTATCTATCTTATTTTATTTAATTAAAATGCATGTCAGCCAGTGTATATGAACCTAGATTACGGATTCTATTACCTATGATGAGTAAATACTGCTAATGTCTTTAGCTTGTTTAATGTTCAGCAATGAATTTCTGGTGAATATTGGGTACCCAACTAGTGTGTTTAAAAGAGGCCTAATTTTAGCATTATTTAAAAAAGTAACATTTGCTTCAATCTTGGTTTTGACTTTATATAATCTGTACTTAAAAAAGAATTATTTGTAGTGTTGCAACATTGTTGTTGTAATAGAAACCTTGTATTAAAATAAATGTTACTTTATTTTCAGAAATGCGAGGCATCCAGAAACAATCATATATTGGATTCCTGACCTTACTTGAACATTTGCGTTATTGTGAGGTAAACCAGTTTAGCTTTATTCTCTTGATAGTCTGGACAGATGAATGAATGTGATTATGCTTTTTGGACATCAAAAATCCATGACGACCACCACTATGTTAGATGTTTGTGGAGGGGCATAGAGTAATGGTTATCATCAGGAAATGAATGTGATGATTCAAGTTCAAATTTTGGATAAAGCATTTTGCATTTCACTTCTCACTAACAAGGTCTGAGAAATATGGAATCCTACTTCAATACCATTACTCCCAAGTGCACTCTATGGCTCAAATAAATGTTTAAAAATTATTCACATTCAATAGAACTGTGTATGATATTTGTCGCTGCCTCCCACCAGACAGGACTTGACACAAGGTCAAAAGCCTGAAGGCCGATTAAAGTGGGGATAAAGGGGCGGGGAAGGTCGGGAATGAGCCGAGACTCAAACCCTGCTGGTCTGTGCTGCTCATCGACCCACTAAGTGCAATGTGGGTCTAATGAGACAAGCAGTTTCACGAATCCAAATTTGGATCTGGGTACATATGCCGGGTTATAGACAGCAAGGGGACAAAGGTTGCAGCTCGCCCACCCGAAGGTGGCCCAACCGAAGTTGGGGGCCTTTTGGCCTCGAATCTGCCATTGTTTGATATCCCATCCGACAAGAATGCCAGACGGCCCAGCCAAAAGGCCAGGTAGTTATCAATAGAATTGTGTATGTTATGAGGGCAAAACTCTTGAGAAACAACAACACAAAAAATGTAAATCGACAACACGATTCTCTGATTGACTGGCCATTGAAATGAATCAATCTCAGTTTGGGTATTTTAATGCTATTGCACTAAGATCAATCTTTGTGTGTTAGAAAAATAAATGTAACACATAAAAATCAGATCATGATATAGATTCATTCAAACAGTTTAATGTTTCTATATGGAAGTCATTAAGTATATTTTCTTTATTTCAACAAATTGTTCTTACCAAAAATATATAGTTTACTCATTCCACTTTCTAAGAAAATGACAATATTTTATACATAAAAGTGTATTGGTACTTGTATAATGGTTATCATCATATGAAATGGACATGGTGACCAGAGTTCAAATCCTGGACAAGGCTGTTTATATTTCATATAGATCTAATACCTATTCTGGGTTCTTTAATCTTGGTATGGCAACTGGTCTAAAAGTAAAACTCTGAATTCAAGCCTGTTATAATCTGCTTAGAAAATTGACCTTGAGTCAAAACATGCTTGTATGGAAACGTTTTTACTTCCCTTATTCATAGAGGATGTTTGTTTTTTATTTTTCTGTCGAAAAAAAAAAAAATTTCTAAATTTTAATGTATTTCTCTTGATATAAGGTTGGTTGGTTCCTAAAGAATCCAAAGTGTCCTATTTGGTTGTTGGCCAGTGAAACACATCTCACAGTTCTTTTCTCAAAGGTAATTATCAATTATCTAAAACTCAGGAAAAATATTTTAGTTTCTTTTTGCATTTGTTAAACACAATGTTATTCAATAATAGATTTGATAATGTACTTTGTTGAATTTTCATTTATAGAAAAAAAGAATTCCCCCTTTGCATTGAAATATTTAAGAATTTTTTTTTTACTTGTATGTTTCAAAAGAACGTTTACAATAGTGGGATTATGAAATCATAGATAATACTAAATGCAATACATTTTTTTTTTCCTATACATAAGTATGAATACCTATGCTAAAATTTTGTTTATGAATTTGGCACAATAAGAAATTAACAACAAAAACTAGTTGTACAATAGAAAACACTCAGTGTTGGCCGACCAGGTAAAACATACCTACAACAGATCTGTACAGACACAAGATGTAGTCTAGAAGACCTGCCAGGAGCAATGGATGATAGGGACAATAGAAAAATTATAACAATATACTGAAATAAATTATTGTATATAGACCTTATGAACTTAAACATTTTTTCTTAACCCTTTCACTACCATGTTAGATTGAAATTGTTTAACAATCATTTATTTAAAAAAAAATCTTTGTGCTGATAACCTTTTACAGATAAGCTCTGTCTTTAACCCTTTCACTATATTTTTTTTAAAGTTTTGAATGTGAAGAATTATGATTTGACTGCAACATTTTAAGGGTTCAGATGAAATTTAACTGGGACCCTAGTATCCCAGTGGGAGTGAAAAGATTAAGTCAAGAACTTTCATTTTTCTTAAAGGAAATTCTTTATGGCTTTTCTTTGGCAGAAAGTGTTTAACCCAAAAATCAACTGAATACTGGTGTAATGGTTAAAGCGATGGACTGCGGAATCGTAGTAAGTGAGTTTGTACTCCAGTCACGCTATTACATTCACTTTCGGGCAAATACCCTTGGGAAAGGTATGAATCCCCTTATCCTCCCAGCTATAGGTTAAATAGTACCGCTACTGTTCTTCTAGGAGAATGGCTTTAGCTTTAAATAACCTATAAAGGTTGATATGCCATTAAACAAAGAAACAAATCAACTGAATACTTTGTGATGTCAACATTAAAGATTTCTCACTATATTTAGTATGAAATGTAAAATGGAACTACATATAAAAATTTTCTTTTTCTTTATTATCTGTTCATATGCTGTAAACTTTTCTCTTTTTTTTTTTTTTTTCTGAACATTGTCCTTCTTTTGGAATACATCCCAAACTTGTTTTATTTTGATTCCATTCAGGAAAAAGGTATCGTGTTTCCGGCAACACAAGAAGTGACTGCAAAACAAATATTTCAAAGGTTCGACCATGAAGGTAAGTCAATTGTATTGTTTTTATGTCTATTTCCCATGATGCAATCTGTAGGCATTTCAGAAAAATAGATAATTGTCCACCTATTTCACAAAACAAGTACTAATACATAATCTTTATGATACTATTTGCCAATGTCTCCCACCAGACAGGACTTGACACAAGGTCAAAAGCCTGAAGACTGATTAAAGTGGGGATAAAGGGGAGGGGAAGGTCGGGAACGAGCTGAGGCTCAAACCCTGCTGGTCTGTGCTGCTCATTGAACCACTAAGTGCAATGTGAGTCTAATGAGGCTAGCAGTTTCATGAACGCAAATGTGGGTCTGGGCACGTATGCCGGGTTATAGCTTGAACTAGACAGTGGTTCAAGTGTTATCTGGCTATGGATTTAGGTATATCTATAAATCATCACCAAAATATTGACACTCTTCTAAAAATGTCTGTAACACTACTCTTGTATCTTGGTGGCATGATTAATAAAATACTAGCACTGATAAGTTTGAATCACCCTAAATACTAGCACTGATACTGTGACTATCTAGGCTGTGAGTACTTTTTTTTTTTTTTCTTTCTATATACTGTAAACCTTTTTGATGACAGGATATCACATACGCACACTCTAATATATTTGATTTTTGTGGTAAGGCAAATTATAAAAATGAGATTGACAAAAATGTTTCAGTAATCAAATCAATCTTAGGAATATAACAAACTCTGCAGAGAAGTAGACTGTGTATTCTACAGCCCCAGCCAACTGGGTAAAAAAAAATTTATGGTTTTAAGTATTCCTATCTAATGCTAATAATTTATACACAAGTATATATAGATTCGGGTACTTCTATAATATTACACAGCTTTGTTTGTGTTTTATTGACACTAGAAATATGAAATTAATAATGTTTGAATTTCTAAGATGAAGTATTTCATTATTATTCATTTCTAAGTAGTTACCTTGTTCATCTTATTTCTGTTGCTTTTTGTAGAAACTTGATGACGTCCACTATATGTATGCATGAGGGTTGTCAAAAGTTCTAAGCCTCACAAACCAGAAAGAACCACCATAGCTGCACATTTTTATAGTGGCAACACGCTACCCCTTCTTATAAAACTAGAACAACGAATTCAAATGTCTTTCTTAATTTCCTTGCTAGTGAGAGGTTCATATAAAAGTGAGAGATGTGCAACAAACATAAAATCTAGGTGAGGCTTAGAACGATTTGAATGACCCTTGTATTTGAAAATACATATTTCTCTGTGTTTGGAGAGAGAGAGAGAGAGAGAGAGCCATCAATACGGAGAGAAGAGAAATATATATATATATATACACACACACACACACACACAGAGATAGTATGTAACTTTTAAACTTATGATAAGTAGTTAAGAATAGATAGATGTTTCTTTTCTTTATACATTTGCAAGTGTATACAATACTTGCATAGATCTTTTACATGATAAATATAACAATTAAAGAAAGAAGAGGGGGTGTCCTCATGGTGTGATGGTTAAAGTGATGGACTGCAGAATCTTAGTAAGCGAGTTCGAACTCCAGTCGCGCTATTACATTCACTTTCGGGCAAATACCCTTGGGAAAGGTATGAATCCCCTTATCCTCCCAGCTATGGGTTAAATAGTACCACTAGCGTTCTTCTCAGAGAATGGCTTTGGCATTAAATAACCTATAAAGAGTTGATATGCCATTAAACAAAGAAACCAAACCAAACCTAAAGAAAGAAGAGTCATAGCTGAATATCTTTGTTGTGACAACACGCTACCACTTCTTATAAAACTAAAACAACTAATTCAAATGTTGTTCTTAATTTTCTTGCATAGCATTGAACATTTCCCATGAACTCATACTGTTTTTCTAAAATCGAATATTGTGATTGTGAAATTTCAACATTGCCAAAAATCAGTTTCACGTCAATCTTGAATTTTGAAACTGATAATCCAAAATTTGAGCATTTCGATGAAACTCAAGATGAGAGTAAATAAATATATGGCAATCATGATTTTTTCAACTTGGTAATTCAGAAAGGACTTTGTGGACATGAAAGTGAGACTAACGGTACCTCTCGACAAAAGAGGGTTCGTTTGTGTCTGTCGTGCAGGTCAGTAATCTGATACAAAGGAAGAAACACCGCCATTACGGGGTGAAAGAAAAGAAAAATACTCATCGCTGTTTCAATAATCCACCTTCAGCCCATTCTAAAGGAAAAAAAGAGAGGAGGCCCCCGACCGGAATTTTTATCGGCTAAGGAAATGGATTATGGGTAGAATGACGTGAATAAAAACCGAATCGTTTTTTGTTTTTTTTTGTCGTGAGTTTTTCTCGGCAAGAAGCAGAAGCAGGAAAGAAGGTGGAAGAGGAACGAAAGAAGAAGCACAGACAGAGAGAGAAAAAAGAGTGAGGAAGAGAAGGAGGACAGTGGAGGAGGAACGCAAAGAGGGAAGTGGTGTAGCAAGCACTTTAGACTGAAATTTAAAGATTCCTGGTTCAATCCTGGGTTCAACACTCAGGGAGATCATCCACCCTAAAACTACAGACTTATTATTTCAGTCCAAACCACATGTTAAGATAACAATATTTTCATTAGGCTGAAATATTTTTATTGTTATATTTTCACACCAAATGAAACTCGAAATATTTTTAAATACTTTTGAGCAGTCCATTAGACTAGACATTTTTAAAGTTGGTGAAGCAGAAAATGGCTATTAATCGCTAACATTCTCCAAACATTAGTAGTGGAACTAGTGTTATAAAAATGTTTCCAATCGTCTCCAATAACTCTTAAGACCAGTCCTATTTTTAGATTTTTTTTACTGATTGCAAAATTGTTCATTCAACAAAATATTTTCTCTCAGCAAATAGTTGCTTTTCACAAGGATGACTTTTATAATAATATTGCTGGGCCCCTACTAGATGGCTGCTAGAAATGTCTGATTCTTGAAGTCTAAAGGTGTTGTATAGTACACTGTGTCGTTATTAACAACGAGGAACATGTATGTATATAAAAATATAAGATTATATTTTTATTTTCGGTGATAATACTTGTTTAGAGCAGAGAGCAATGTCAGAGAGTTCGTACACGCGGAGGGGCTCTCGGGAGACGGACGAGCCAGTGAACAACTAACTTTAGCCGAAATTCGGGAACTTACATAGTCTACAACTCTCACGTGACCTGCAGCAATTCCTCTTTGTTAACCATGGTTATGCCCACATATCACTTCTTTACTTTTCATTGGTTATGTTGTCTGCTTCCCATTGGCTACTTGCCCAAGCCCGGTTCCGTGGGCGTACACATCTGCCACTATCACTGAATTCAACGACGCCCACTGTTTGGTGATTTTCTGATATCTTCAACCAGATTCACCTGTTTTCAACATAACAACTCTGGGCATGGTGACATTTCGGCAATCACCTTGTTGATATTATCCTTGAGCGGATATGATCCTGTCAACATCCTCTAATACACAGCACCTGTGGACATGATGACATTTCGGTGATGACACCGGTCTTATCAATCTATCTGTCAACAACATCCGCCGTATTCACACCCGCAGGTCATGTTAATATATTACAAAGGAACATAGCTTGTTGAAGATTTGGGGTTCTCAAACTTTTTATTTGATGCACTTCTTCTAACCAAATTTAATTTCTATTAACCCTCTGCCGAATAAATTAATTGAATATTATCAACTTGTATTTTTAGTCTCACTGGATGTTGTTATGAAAGGGGTTGATTTTTTAAAAAAATATTTCTGGTTTCATGATTAAGTTTTTTTTATAAAATACAGGAAAGTTATGTTTGTTTTAGCAATCATTTAAAAAATAGTCAATTTCATTGTTTTATTAGAAGTCTCTTCATTTGATTCAGGCCTGCGGTTTTCAAACTTTTTTCTTGACGCAGCTCTTGTAACCAAATTTAATTTCTATTCAACCCCAAATAAATTGATTGATTATTGAATTACAAAACAACCACTTGATCAATGTTTGATATGATTTACATGAGGGAATCAAACTATAAATGCAAATGCACCTTTCTAATTCTTGAATTATTTTTTTAGGAAAAGGATGTGTTTAGTAGGTACTGGGGAGATCATGAGTATTCGGTTGTAGGTTTACAAGTTTAGGATATTTTTTTTCTACAAATTTTTTGTTCATCCAGTAAAATACAATTCTTTTAAATGTCTGCATAGATTTTGCTTCAAGATGGAAAGTCATTCAAATTTTCCTTTCCAATATTAAATGGAGAAATAATCCATTTAGGAATTTCTATGTTTAGAAGATCCTTTAATCAGGTTTTAAAATTTTCTTGCAAATTTTTAATGTGGTTCAATAGATAAATGACTCTTTATTCTTAAATGCAAACTAGTGAATTCATCCCTTGTTTTTATTCATTTTGCCAAAATTTGATTCATCTACAGGGATCTTTAAGGAAGTTTGTTTTTACACTGATTTATTTAAACTAATGTCTTCATTTTGTTTGTTATAATCACAATATTTTGGTAGTTTGGCTGCACGTAAAAATTCTCCAGTTATTATGATAGACAACATCACCTGCTGTTATTAAGTGATCACCTATTTAAATATTGAACAAGCTCATTGATACTTCAGGGATCTAGACAACTGATACGTTGAGTGTTATTTGATCATTCTTAGAAAATTTCAGAACTTGTAACCATCAATAATTGTAATTTCATATATGACCTTCATTTTGGAAAAGTGTTCAGATCTTGAGATCACCAAACATGATGCTTGGATTGTTCCATGAATTTCTATTGGATTGTGTTCTTTTTAATATAGCAGTATTTTTAGATATTTGTGTGTCAAAATATGTTTGATTCAAAAACATTTTTTTCAAAAATCATGGGGGTTTGCTTGTTAACAAAACATGTGGTTGCAAACACACAACTCTTCTCTTTCCCAAGTTCATTCAGAGATCATAAAATAAAACAATAGTCTTTTACATTAGACTGAATTTTGTAATTGACTGGGATAAACGAGGACAGGTGAGAACTTGCATATTTAGTCTATAATTTTTGTGCAATCTTTATCACTTTCATCTACCAACAGCACACAAGCCTTTCAAGAGAAGACCTTATTTTTCTGGATCTCAGTAGCACGCACATGCTGGATGTGACTTTTTGTTTTGCCATAATTAGCAAACAAGTAGTTCCATTTTTATTATTTCTACCAAGGAATTAAACTAAGGATTATATATTCATATCTCATGAATAATCATTACTAATGTATTGTGTATCCTTTTTGCAGGGAATGGTTTCATTTCCACATCCTCCTTGGCTGAACTGCTACAAGAATTGGATCTGGGAACAGAAAAGGAATAGTAAGTATTGCAAAGATTATCTTTGCAGAATTAGATAATTTCCTTTTGCTTCTATTGCAGATTTATGAAAATTTTTATCTGGTTATTACATGTTAAAACTGTTCACTAATATTCATGTATCTGGAAGAAGACATGATAACTTAAACAAAATGCAATGTAACGTGTAAAAATGAAATAGCTCCCATAATCATCAGAAAACATAAAAAAATTGTAACTAATATTTCATTTAAAATTTATGCAATGAGATTGAATTAAATTTGAAAGGTTACATTGATATGAACAATATTTAAACCAAAAAGCATGCAAAGATAATTTTGGAAAAATATCTCCAAATAATGACACTAAAGTCACCAATTATACTGCAGTACAAATCACAATAAAGCCTGTAATTATACAACTGTATGATATACTAAATGAATTAGCGATTAACCAGTGGATAGTTGGAAAAAATATCTTCTAAATAAAGAACAATATGAAGAGCACCCAGTGCCTACTTTGTATCTCCAAATGATTCCTGTGCCAAATAAGTATGAAGCGCACCCAGTGCCTACTTTGTATCTCCAAATAATTCCTGTGCCAAATAAGTATGAAGCGTACCCAGTGCCTACTTTGTATCTCCAAATGGTTCCTGTGCCAAATAAGTATGAAGCGCACCCAGTGCCTACTTTGTATGTCCTAATGGTTCCTGTGCCAAATAAGTATGAAGCGCACCCAGTGCCTACTTTGTATGTCCTAATGATTCCTGTGCCAAATAAGTATGAAGCGTACCCAGTGCCTACTTTGTATCTCCAAATGATTCCTGTACAAATAAGTATGAAGCGTACCCAGTGCCTACTTTGTATCTCCTAATGATTCCTGTGCCAAATAAGTATGAAGCGTACCCAGTGCCTACTTTTTATCTCCAAATGATTCCTATGCCAAATAAGTATGAAGCGTACCCAGTGCCTACTTTGTATCTCTCAATGATTCCCGTGCCAAATAAGTATGAAGCGCACCCAGTGCCTACTTTGTATCTCCAAATGATTCCCGTGCCAAATAAGTATGAAGCGTACCCAGTGCCTACTTTGTATCTCCTGATGATTCCTGTGCCAAATAAGTATGAAGCGTACCCAGTGCCTACTTTTTATCTCCAAATGATTCCTGTGCCAAATAAGTATAAAGCGTACCCAGTACCTACTTTGTATCTCCAAATGATTCCTGTGCCAAATAAGTATGAAGCGTACCCAGTGCCTACTTTGTATCTCCTAATGATTCCTATGCCAAATAAGTATGAAGCGTACCCAGTGCCTACTTTGTATCTCCTAATGATTCCCGTGCCAATAAGTATGAAGTGCACCCAGTGCCTACTGTGTATCTCCAAATGATTCCGGTGCCAAATAAGTATGAAGCGTACCCAGTGCCTACTTTGTATCTCCAAATGATTCCTGTGCCAAATAAGTATGAAGCGTACTCAGTGCCTTCTTTGTGTCTTTAAATGGTTCATGTGCCAAATAAGTATGAAGCGTATGCAGTTTCTACGTTTTCTTCAAATGATTCTTGTGCTAAGTAAGTCAGATACGTACACAGTTCCTCTATTTTATCTCCGAATTATTCTTGTGCCTGAAACTGATGGAGCATAGCCTGTGTTTATACTGTGTCCCCGAAGGATTCATCTGCCAAATAATTATGAAACGTGCCAACTAAGTCAGAATTATAGTTTTTACGAGAATAATGATATGCTAAGTCACTGACACTTTAAGAATTATCCTCTTCAAAAAGTTAGCCTGTTAGGAAATGATCCCTTTCCAGATGCATGCCTCACTGGTAAAAGTCTTGTTCCAGATAAGTGAGTGTTTGTAAATAATCCTGTGCCAGATTAGTGTGTTACTTGAAATAATCCATTCACTGATTTGTGTGTCCCTGTAAAAGTCCTGTGCCAGATTAGTTGTCATTTGCAAATAATAATAAGCCAGATGAGTGTTTGAATTGAATTAATGCTATGCCAGAGAAGAGTTTTTAGAAATAATCCTGTGCAAGCAGGATAAGGGTGTTATTTGAAATAATTGAGCCTGATTTGTACTTCTCTGCAAAAGTGCCTGTGCCAGATAAGTTTGAGTTGACGAATAATCCTGTTCCAGGTAGATATGTTTCTTCAACTAATCTTGTGCTAAGTAGGTGTGAGTCTACAAATAATCCTGTGCCAGATACGTCGGTGTTTGTAAATAATCCTGTGCCAGATACGTCGGCATTTGTAAATAATCTTGTGACAGATACGTCGGCGTTAGTAAATAATCTTGTGCCAGATAAGTCGGCGTTTTTAAATAATCCAGAGTAGGGTATTTCTTGAAAGACTCCATTCATTGATTTTTGTGTCCCTGTAAATAATCCTCTGCCAGATAAGTTGGTGTTTGTAAATAATCCTTTGCTAGATAAGACGGTGATTGTAAATTATCCTGTGCCAGATAAGTCGGCGATTGTAAATGATCCTGTGCCAGATAAGTCGGCGATTGTAAATGATCCTGTGCCAGATAAGTCGGCGATTGTAAATGATCCTGTGCCAGATAAGTCGGCGATTGTAAATGATCCTGTGCCAGATAAGTCGGCGATTGTAAATGATCCTGTGCCAGATAAGTGTTTTACTTGAAATACTCCATTTATTGATTTGTGTGTCCCTGTAAATGATCCTGTGCCAGATAAGTGTTTTACTTGAAATACTCCATTTATTGATTTGTGTGTCCCTGTAAATAATCCTGTGCCAGATAAGTCGGTGTTTGTAAATAATCCTGTGCCAGATAAGTCGGTGTTTGTAAATAATCCTGTGCCAGATAAGTCGGTGTTTGTAAACAATCCTGTTCCAGATAAGTTGGTTTTTGTAAATAATCCTGTGCCAAATAAGTGTGTTACTTAAAATACTCCATTTATTTATCTATTTATTTGTGTGTCACTGCAAATAATCCTGTGCCAGATAAGTCGGTGTTTGTAAAAGATACCGTGCCAGATTAGTCGGCATTTATAAATAATCCTGTGCCAGATAAGTCGGTGTTTGTAACTAATCCTTTGCTAGATAAGACGGCGATTGTAAATGATTCTGTGCCAGATTAGTTGGCCTTTGTAAATAATCCTGTGCCAGATAAGTGTTACTTGAAATAATCCATTCACTGATTTGTGTGTCCGTGCAAAACTCCTGTGCCAGTTTAGTTGTCATTTGCATATAATCCTATGCCAGATGAGTGTGTGAATTGAATTAATCCTGTGCTAGAAAAGAATTTTTAGAAATAATCCTGTGCAAGTAAGATTAGGGTGTTATTGGAAATAATCAAGCCTGATTTGTACTTCTCTGCAAAACTGCCTGTGCCAGATAAGTTTGTGTTGGCGAATATTCCTGTTCCAGAGAAATATGTTTCTTCAACTAATCTTGTGCCAGATAGGTATGACTCTGCAAATAATCCACTGCCACATAAGTGTTTTCCTTGAAATACTCCATTTATAAAATTTGCAAATAATCCTGTGCCAGATAAGTGTGTTACTTGAAATACACCATTTATTGATTTGTGTGTCACTGTAAATAATCCTGTGCCAGATAAGTAGGTGATTGTGTTTATAAATAATTCTGTGCCAGATAAGTTTGTTTTTGCAAATAATCCTGTGCCAGATAAGTCAGTATTTGTAAATAACCCTGTGCCAGATAAGTGTGATACTTGAAAGACTCCATTTTATCATTTGTGTGTCCCTGCAAATAATCCTGTGCCAGATAATCAGTGTTTGTAAAAGGTCCCATACCAGATAAGTCAGTGTTTGAAAAAATTCCTTTACCAGATAAGACGGTGTTTATAGATAATCCTGTGCCAAATAAGTCAGGGTTTTTAAATAATCCTGTGCCAGATAAGTAGGGGGTTTGTAAATAATCCTGTGCCAGATAAGTAAGTGTTTGTAAATAATCCTGTGCCAGATGAATCAGTGTTTCTAAGTAATCCTGTGCCAGATAAGTATTTGTAAAAACCTTGTGCTAGATAAGTTGGTGTTACTAAATAATCCTGTGCCAGATAAGTCGGTATTTGTAAATGACCCTGTTCCATATGATTCAAGGATTGTAAATGATCCTACGTCAAATAAGTCTGTGTTTGTAAATAATTCTGTGCCAGATAAGTCGGTGTTTGTAAATAATCCTGTACCGGAGGAAGTCGGTTTTTATAAATAATCCTGTGCCAGATGAGTCTGTTTTCATGAATAATCCTGTGCCAGATGAGTCTGTTTTTATAGATATTCCTGTGCCAGATAAGTCGGTGTTTGTAAATAATCCTGTGCCAGATAAGTCGGCGTTTTTAAATAATCCCGTGCCAGATAAGTCGGTGTTTGTAAATAATCCTGTGCCAGATGAGTCAGTTTTTACAAATAATCCTGTGCCAGATAAGTTTATGTTGACGAATAATCCTGTTCCAGGTAGGTATGTTTCTTCAACTAATTTTGTGCCAGATAGGTGTGACTCTACAAATAATCCTGTGCCAGATAAGTCGGTGTTTGTAAATAATCCTTTGCTAGATAAGACGGCGATTGTAAATGATTCTGTGCCAGATTAGTCGGCGTCTGTAAATAATCCTGTGCCAGATAAGTCGGCGTTTGTAAATAATCCTATGCCAGATAAGTCGGCATTAGTAAATAATCCTGTGCCAGATAAGTCGGTGTTTTTAAATAATCCCTTGCTAGAGAAGGGTAATACTTAAAGGACTCCATTTATTGATTTGTGAGTCCCTGCAAATAATCCTTTGCTAGATAAGTCGGTGATTGTAAATGATCCTGTGCCAGATAAGTGTGTTACTTGAAATACTCCATTTATTGATTTGTGTGTCCCTGAAAATAATCCTGTGCCAGATAAGTCGGTGTTTGTAAATAATCCTGAGCCAGATAAGTCGGTAATTGTAAATAATCCTGTGCCAGATAAGTTAGCTTTTATAAATAATCTTGTGCCAGCTAAGTCGGCGTTGGTATAAAATCCTGTGCCAGATAAGTCAACGTTTGTAAATAAAGTTGTGACAGATAAGTCGGCATTTGCAAATAATCCTGTGCCAGATGAATATGTTACTTTATTAATCTAGTTCCAGACATGTGTAACCCCCCACAAAAAAAGCCTCTAACAAATAAAAGTGGGTGTTTACAAATAAGAAATTGAAAGTAAATAAAGGAAACAAATTGAGGAGTTTTCAGAAAAGTCCAAATGAGAAATTAATTTATTCTTGATAACGTTATTTTCAAAATTTTTTTTTTTCAAATTAAACGATATTCGGAGAAACTAATCTAAATAGCTCTGTAATACTTTTGCCAAATAAATACGAAACGTACCCATTGTCTCCAACTTTTTATCTCTAAATAATTCCTGTGCCAAGTAAGTTAGATGCATAGATTGTTCTTACTATGTATTGGTAATTGATTCCCGTGCCAAGTAAGTATGAAGCGTACCCAGTACCTACTTTGTATCTCCAAATGATTCCTGTGCCAAATGAGTATGAAGCGCACCCAGTGCCTACTTGGTATCTGTAAATGATTCCTGCGTCTAAGAAGTATGAAGCGTACCCAGTGCCTACTTTTTATCTGTAAATGATTCCTGTGCCAAATAAGTATGAAGCGCACCCAGTGCCTACTTTGTATCTCCAAATGATTCCTGTGCCAAATAAGTATGGAGCGTACCCAGTGCCTATTTTGTATCTCTAAATGATTCCTGTGCCAAATATTTATGAAGCGTACCCAGTGCCTATTTTGAATCTCTAAATGATTCCTTTTTTTTTTTTTTTTTTTTTTTTTTTTCAAATTAAACGATATTCGGAGAAACTAATCTAAATAGCTCTGTAATACTTTTGCCAAATTAATACGAAACGTACCCATTGTCTCCAACTTTTTATCTCTAAATAATTCCGGTGCCAAGTAAGTTAGATGCATAGATTGTTCCTAATATGTATTGGTAAGTGATTCCTGTGCCAAATAAGTATGAAGCGTACCCAGTGCCTGCTTTGTATCTCTAAATGATTCCTGTGCCAAATATGTATTAAGCATACCTACCACTTACTTTGTATTTTTAAATTATTCCTGTGCCAAGTAAGTCAGATGCATAAATTGTTCTTACTTTGTATGCCTAAATGATTCCTGTGCCAAATATTTATGAAGTGTACGCAGTGCCTACTTTGTGTTGCCAAATAATTCCTGTGCCAAATAAGTATGAAGCGTACCCAGTGCCTACTTTGTATCTCCAAATGATTCCTGTGCCAAAAAAGTATGAAGCGTACCCAGTGCCTACCCTGTATCTCCTAATGATTCCTGTGCCAAATAAGTATGAAGCGTACCCAGTGCCTACTTTGTATCTCCAAATAATTCCTGGGCCAAATAAGTATGAAGTGCACCCAGTGCCTACTTTGTATCTCTAAATGATTCCTGTGCCAAATAAGTATGAAGCGTACCCAGTGCCTACTTTTTATCTGTAAATGATTCCCGTGCCAAAATAAGTATGAAGCGCACCCAGTGCCTACTTTGTATCTCCAAATGATTCCTGTGCCAAATAAGTATGAAGCGTACCCAGTGCCTACTTTTTATCTCCAAATGATTTCTGTGCCAAATAAGTATGAAGCGTACCCAGTGCCTATTTTGAATCTCTAAATCATTCCTTTTTTTTTTTTTTTCCAAATTAAACGTTATTCGGAGAAACTAATCTAAATAGCTCTGTAATACTTTTGCCAAATAAATAACAAAACGTACCCATTGTCTCCAACTTTTTAACTCTAAATAATTCCTGTGCCAAGTAAGTTAGATGCATAGATTGTTCTTACTATGTATTGGTAAGTGATTCCCGTCCCAAATAAGTATGAAACTTAACCATTGCCTACTTTGTATTTTTAAATTATTCCTGTGCCAAGTAAGTTACATGCATAAATTGTTCTTAATTTGTATGCCTAAATGATTCCTTCCCAAATAAGTACGAAGCGTACGCAGTGCCTACTTTTTATCTCCAAATAATTCCTGTGCCAAATAAGAATAAAGCGTACCCTGTACCCACTTTGTATCTCTAAATGATTCCTGTGCCTAATAAGTATGAAGCGTACCCAGTGCCGACTTTTTATCTCCAAATGATTTTTCTACCAAATAAGTATGAAGCGTACCCAGTACCTACTTTGTATCTCTAAATGATTCCTGTGTCTAAAAAGTATGAAGCTTACCAAGTGCCTATTTTTTATCTGTAAATGATTTTTAAATTATTCCTGTGCCAAGTTCGTCAGATGCATAAATTGTTCCTACTTTCTATCTCCTAATGATTCCTGTGCCAAATAAGTATGAAGCATACCCAGTACCTACTTTGTATCTCTAATTGATTCCTGTGCCAAATAAGTATGAAGCGTACCCAGTGCCTACTCTGTATCTCCAAATGATTCCTGGGCCAAATAAGTATGAAGCGTACCCAGTGCCTACTCTGTATCTCCAAATGATTCCTGTGCCAAATAAGTATGAAGCGTACCCAGTGCCTACTTTCTATCTCCAAATGATTTCTGTGCCAAATATGTATGAAGCGTACCAAGTGCCTACTTTGTATCTCTAAATGAATCCTGCGTCTAAAAAGTATGAAGCATACCAACTGCCTACTTTTTATCTGTCAATGATTCCTGTTCCAAATAAGTATGAAACTTAACCATTGCCTACTTTGTATTTTTAAATTATTCCTGTGCCAAGTAAGTTAGATGCATAAATTGTTCTTGATTTGTATGCCTAAATGATTCCTTCCCAAATAAGTACGAAGCGTACGCAGTGCCTACTTTTTATCTCCAAATAATTCCTGTGCCAAATAAGAATAAAGCGTACCCTGTACCCACTTAGTATCTCTAAATGATTCCTGTGCCAAATAAGTATGAAGCGTACCCAGTGCCTAATTTTTATCTCCAAATGATTCCCGTGCCTACTTTGTATCTCCAAATGATTCCTGTGCCAAATAAGTATGAAGCGTACCCAGTGCCTACTTTGTATCTCCTCATGATTCCTGTGCCAAATAAGTATGAAGCGTACCCAGTGACTACTTTGTATCTCCAAATGATTCCTGTGCCAAATAAGTATGAAGCGTCCCCAGTGCCTACTTTGTATCTCCAAATGATTCCTGTGCCAAATAAGTATGAAGCGTACCCAGTGCCTACTTAGTATCTCCTAATGATTCCTGTGCCAAATAAGTATGAAGCGTACCCAGTGCCTACTTTTTATCTCCAAATGATTCCTGTGCCAAATAAGTATGAAGCGTACCCAGTGCCTACTTTTTATCTCCTAATGATTCCCGTGCCTACTTTGTATCTCCAAATGATTCCTGTGCCAAATAAGTATGGAGCGTACCCAGTGCCTACTTTGTATCTCCTAATGATTCCTGTGCCAAATAAGTATGAAGCGTACCCAGTGCCTACTTTTTATCTCCAAATGATTCCTGTGCCAAATAAGTATGAAGCGTACCCAGTGCCTACTCTGTATCTCCAAATGATTCCTGTGCCAAATAAGTATGAAGCGTACCCAGTGCCTACTTTGTATCTCCAAATGATTCCTGTGCCAAATAAGTATGAAGTGCACCCAGTGCCTACTCTGTATCTCTAAATGATTCCTTTGCCAAATAAGTATGAAGCGCACCCAGTGCCTACTTTGTATCTCCAAATAATTCCTGTGCCAAATAAGTATGAAGTGCACCCAGTGCCTACTTTGTATCTCCAAATGATTCCTGTGCCAAATAAGTATGAAGCGTACCCAGTGCCTACTTTTTATCTCCAAATGATTCCTGTGCCAAATAAGTATGAAGCGTACCCAGTACCTACTTTTTATCTCTAATTGATTCCTGTGCCAAATAAGTATGAAGCGTACCCAGTGCCTACTTTGTATCTCCAAATGATTCCTGTGCCAAATAAGTATGAAACGCACCCAGTGCCTATTTTGTATCTCCAAATGATTCCTGTGCCAAATAAGTATGAAGCGTACCCAGTGCCTACTTTTTATCTCCTAATGATTCCTGTGCCAAATAAGTATGAAGCGTACCCAGTGCCTACTTTTTATCTCCAAATGATTCCTGTGCCAAATAAGTATGAAGCGTCCCCAGTGCCTACTTTGTATCTCTAATTGATTCCTGTGCCAAATAAGTATGAAGCGTACCCAGTGCCTACTTTGTATCTCCAAATGATTCCTGTGCCAAATAAGTATGAAGCATACCCAGTGCCTACTTTTTATCTCCAAATGATTCCTGTGCCAAATAAGTATGAAGCGTACCCAGTGCCTACTTTGTATATACTAATGATTCCCGTGCCAAATAAGTCTTAAGCGCACCCAGTACCTACTTCGTATCTCCAAATGATTCCTGTGCCAAATAAGTATGAAGCGCACCCAGTGCCTACTTTTTATCTCCAAATGATTCCTGTGCCAAATAAGTATGAAGCGTACCCAGTGCCTACTTTGTATCTCCAAATGATTCCTGTGCCAAATAAGTATGAAGCGTCCCCAGTGCCTACTTTGTATCTCTAATTGATTCCTGTGCCAAATAAGTATGAAGCGTACCCAGTGCCTACTTTGTATCTCCAAATGATTCCTGTGCCAAATAAGTATGAAGCGTAACCAGTGCCTACTTTTTATCTCCTAATGATTCCTGTGCCAAATAAGTATGAAGCGTACCCAGTGCCTACTTTTTATCTCCGAATGATTCCTGTGCCAAATAAGTATGAAGGGTACCCAGTGCCTACTTTGTATCTCCAAATTATTCCTGTGCCAAATAAGTATGAAGCGTACCCAGTGCCTACTTTTTATCTCCTAATGATTCCTGTGCCAAATAAGTATGAAGCGTACCCAGTGCCTACTTTTTATCTCCAAATGATTCCTGTGCCAAATAAGTATGAAGCGTACCCAGTGCCTACTTTGTATCTACAAATGATTCCTGTGCCAAATAAGTATGAAGCGTACCCAGTGCCTACTTTGTATCTACAAATGATTCCTGTGCCAAATAAGTATGAAGCGTACCCAGTGCCTACTTTTTATCTCCAAATGATTCCTGTGACAAATAAGTATGAAGCGCACCCAGTGCCTACTTTGTATCTCCAAATGATTCCTGTGCCAAATAAGTATGAAGTGTACCCAGTGCCTACTTTTTATCTCCAAATGATTCCCGTGCCAAATAAGTATGAAGCGTACCCAGTGCCTACTTTGTATCTCCTAATGATTCCTGTGCCAAATAAGTATGAAGCGTACCCAGTGCCTACTTTTTATCTCCAAATGATTCCTGTGCCAAATAAGTATGAAGCGTACCCAGTGCCTACTCTGTATCTCCAAATGATTCCTGTGCCAAATAAGTATGAAGCGTACCCAGTGCCTACTCTGTATCTCCAAATGATTCCTGTGCCAAATAAGTATGAAGCGTACCCAGTGCCTACTTTCTATCTCCAAATGATTTCTGTGCCAAATATGTATGAAGCGTACCAAGTGCCTACTTTGTATCTCTAAATGAATCCTGCGTCTAAAAAGTATGAAGCATACCAACTGCCTACTTTTTATCTGTCAATGATTCCTGTTCCAAATAAGTATGAAACTTAACCATTGCCTACTTTGTATTTTTAAATTATTCCTGTGCCAAGTAAGTTAGATGCATAAATTGTTCTTGATTTGTATGCCTAAATGATTCCTTCCCAAATAAGTACGAAGCGTACGCAGTGCCTACTTTTTATCTCCAAATAATTCCTGTGCCAAATAAGAATAAAGCGTACCCTGTACCCACTTAGTATCTCTAAATGATTCCTGTGCCAAATAAGTATGAAGCGTACCCAGTGCCTAATTTTTATCTCCAAATGATTCCCGTGCCTACTTTGTATCTCCAAATGATTCCTGTGCCAAATAAGTATGAAGCGTACCCAGTGCCTACTTTGTATCTCCTAATGATTCCTGTGCCAAATAAGTATGAAGCGTACCCAGTGACTACTTTGTATCTCCAAATGATTCCTGTGCCAAATAAGTATGAAGCGTCCCCAGTGCCTACTTTGTATCTCCAAATGATTCCTGTGCCAAATAAGTATGAAGCGTACCCAGTGCCTACTTAGTATCTCCTAATGATTCCTGTGCCAAATAAGTATGAAGCGTACCCAGTGCCTACTTTTTATCTCCAAATGATTCCTGTGCCAAATAAGTATGAAGCGTACCCAGTGCCTACTTTTTATCTCCTAATGATTCCCGTGCCTACTTTGTATCTCCAAATGATTCCTGTGCCAAATAAGTATGGAGTGTACCCAGTGCCTACTTTGTATCTCCTAATGATTCCCGTGCCAAATAAGTCTTAAGCGCACCCAGTACCTACTTCGTATCTCCAAATGATTCCTGTGCCAAATAAGTATGAAGCGCACCCAGTGCCTACTTTTTATCTCCAAATGATTCCTGTGCCAAATAAGTATGAAGCGTACCCAGTGCCTACTTTGTATCTCCAAATGATTCCTGTGCCAAATAAGTATGAAGCGTCCCCAGTGCCTACTTTGTATCTCTAATTGATTCCTGTGCCAAATAAGTATGAAGCGTACCCAGTGCCTACTTTGTATCTCCAAATGATTCCTGTGCCAAATAAGTATGAAGCGTAACCAGTGCCTACTTTTTATCTCCTAATGATTCCTGTGCCAAATAAGTATGAAGCGTACCCAGTGCCTACTTTTTATCTCCGAATGATTCCTGTGCCAAATAAGTATGAAGGGTACCCAGTGCCTACTTTGTATCTCCAAATTATTCCTGTGCCAAATAAGTATGAAGCGTACCCAGTGCCTACTTTTTATCTCCTAATGATTCCTGTGCCAAATAAGTATGAAGCGTACCCAGTGCCTACTTTTTATCTCCAAATGATTCCTGTGCCAAATAAGTATGAAGCGTACCCAGTGCCTACTTTGTATCTACAAATGATTCCTGTGCCAAATAAGTATGAAGCGTACCCAGTGCCTACTTTGTATCTACAAATGATTCCTGTGCCAAATAAGTATGAAGCGTACCCAGTGCCTACTTTTTATCTCCAAATGATTCCTGTGACAAATAAGTATGAAGCGCACCCAGTGCCTACTTTGTATCTCCAAATGTTTCCTGTGCCAAATAAGTATGAAGTGTACCCAGTGCCTACTTTTTATCTCCAAATGATTCCCGTGCCAAATAAGTATGAAGCGTACCCAGTGCCTACTTTGTATCTCCTAATGATTCCTGTGCCAAATAAGTATGAAGCGTACCCAGTGCCTACTTTTTATCTCCAAATGATTCCTGTGCCAAATAAGTATGAAGCGTACCCAGTGCCTACTCTGTATCTCCAAATGATTCCTGTGCCAAATAAGTATGAAGCGTACCCAGTGCCTACTCTGTATCTCCAAATGATTCCTGTGCCAAATAAGTATGAAGCGTACCCAGTGCCTACTTTCTATCTCCAAATGATTTCTGTGCCAAATATGTATGAAGCGTACCAAGTGCCTACTTTGTATCTCTAAATGAATCCTGCGTCTAAAAAGTATGAAGCATACCAACTGCCTACTTTTTATCTGTCAATGATTCCTGTTCCAAATAAGTATGAAACTTAACCATTGCCTACTTTGTATTTTTAAATTATTCCTGTGCCAAGTAAGTTAGATGCATAAATTGTTCTTGATTTGTATGCCTAAATGATTCCTTCCCAAATAAGTACGAAGCGTACGCAGTGCCTACTTTTTATCTCCAAATAATTCCTGTGCCAAATAAGAATAAAGCGTACCCTGTACCCACTTAGTATCTCTAAATGATTCCTGTGCCAAATAAGTATGAAGCGTACCCAGTGCCTAATTTTTATCTCCAAATGATTCCCGTGCCTACTTTGTATCTCCAAATGATTCCTGTGCCAAATAAGTATGAAGCGTACCCAGTGCCTACTTTGTATCTCCTAATGATTCCTGTGCCAAATAAGTATGAAGCGTACCCAGTGACTACTTTGTATCTCCAAATGATTCCTGTGCCAAATAAGTATGAAGCGTCCCCAGTGCCTACTTTGTATCTCCAAATGATTCCTGTGCCAAATAAGTATGAAGCGTACCCAGTGCCTACTTAGTATCTCCTAATGATTCCTGTGCCAAATAAGTATGAAGCGTACCCAGTGCCTACTTTTTATCTCCAAATGATTCCTGTGCCAAATAAGTATGAAGCGTACCCAGTGCCTACTTTTTATCTCCTAATGATTCCCGTGCCTACTTTGTATCTCCAAATGATTCCTGTGCCAAATAAGTATGGAGTGTACCCAGTGCCTACTTTGTATCTCCTAATGATTCCTGTGCCAAATAAGTATCAAGCGTACCCAGTGCCTACTTTTTATCTCCAAATGATTCCTGTGCCAAATAAGTATGAAGCGTACCCAGTGCCTACTCTGTATCTCCAAATGATTCCTGTGCCAAATAAGTATGAAGCGTACCCAGTGCCTACTTTGTATCTCCAAATGATTCCTGTGCCAAATAAGTATGAAGTGCACCCAGTGCCTACTCTGTATCTCTAAATGATTCCTTTGCCAAATAAGTATGAAGCGCACCCAGTGCCTACTTTGTATCTCCAAATAATTCCTGTGCCAAATAAGTATGAAGTGCACCCAGTGCCTACTTTGTATCTCCAAATGATTCCTGTGCCAAATAAGTATGAAGCGTACCCAGTGCCTACTTTTTATCTCCAAATGATTCCTGTGCCAAATAAGTATGAAGCGTACCCAGTACCTACTTTTTATCTCTAATTGATTCCTGTGCCAAATAAGTATGAAGCGTACCCAGTGCCTACTTTGTATCTCCAAATGATTCCTGTGCCAAATAAGTATGAAACGCACCCAGTGCCTATTTTGTATCTCCAAATGATTCCAGTGCCAAATAAGTATGAAGCGCACCCAGTGCCTATTTTATATCTCCAAATGATTCCTGTGCCAAATAAATATGAAGCGTACCCAGTGCCTACTCTTTATCTCCAAATGATTCCTGTGCCAAAAAAGTATGAAGCGTACCCAGTACCTACTTTGTATCTCTAATTGATTCCTGTGCCAAATAAGTATGAAGCGTACCTAGTGCCTACTTTGTATCTCCAAATGATTCCTGTGCCAAATAAGTATGAAGCGTACCCAGTGCCTACTTTGTATCTCCAAATGATTCCCGTGCCAAATAAGTATGAAGCGTACCAAGTGCCTATTTTGTATCTCCAACTGATTCACGTGCCAAATAAGTATGAAGCATACCCAGTGCCTACTTGGTATCTCCAAATAATTCCTGTGCCAAATAAGTATGAAGCGTACCCAGTGCCTACTTTGTATCTCTATATGATTCCTGCGTCTAAAAAGTATGAAGCGCACCCAGTGCCTACTTTGTATCTCCAAATGATTCCCGTGCCAAATAAGTATGAAGCGTACCCAGTGCCTACTTTGTATCTCCAAATGATTCCCGTGCCAAATAAGTATGAAGCGTACCAAGTGCCTATTTTGTATCTCCAACTGATTCACGTGCCAAATAAGTATGAAGCATACCCAGTGCCTACTTGGTATCTCCAAATAATTCCTGTGCCAAAAAAGTATGAAGCGTACCCAGTGCCTACTTTGTATCTCTAAATGATTCCTGCGTCTAAAAAGTATGAAGCGCACCCAGTGCCTACTTTGTATCTCCAAATGATTCCCGTGCCAAATAAGTATGAAGCGTACCCAGTGCCTACTTTGTATCTCCTAATGATTCCTGTGCCAAATAAGTATGAAGCGTACCCAGTACCTACTTTGTATCTCTAATTGATTCCTGTGCCAAATAAGTATGAAGCGTACCCAGTACCTACTTTGTATCTCCAAATAATTCCTGTGCCAAATAAGAATAAAGCGTACCCTGTACCCACTTAGTATCTCTAAATGATTCCTGTGCCAAATAAGTATTAAGCGTACCCAGTGCCTACTTTTTATCTCAAAATGATTCCCGTGCCTACTTTGTATCTCCAAATGATTTCTGTGCCAAATAAGTATGAAGCGTACCCAGTGCCTACTTTGTATCTCCTAATGATTCCTGTGCCAAATAAGTATCAAGCGTACCCAGTGACTACTTTGTATCTCCAAATGATTCCTGTGCCAAATAAGTATGAAGCGTCCCCAGTGCCTACTTTGTATCTCCAAATGATTCCTGTGCCAAATAAGTATGAAGCGTACCCAGTGCCTACTCTTTATCTCCAAATGATTCCTGTGCCAAAAAAGTATGAAGCGTACCCAGTACCTACTTTGTATCTCTAATTGATTCCTGTGCCAAATAAGTATGAAGCGTACCTAGTGCCTACTTTGTATCTCCAAATGATTCCTGTGCCAAATAAGTATGAAGCGTACCCAGTGCCTACTTTGTATCTCCAAATGATTCCCGTGCCAAATAAGTATGAAGCGTACCAAGTGCCTATTTTGTATCTCCAACTGATTCACGTGCCAAATAAGTATGAAGCATACCCAGTGCCTACTTGGTATCTCCAAATAATTCCTGTGCCAAATAAGTATGAAGCGTACCCAGTGCCTACTTTGTATCTCTATATGATTCCTGCGTCTAAAAAGTATGAAGCGCACCCAGTGCCTACTTTGTATCTCCAAATGATTCCCGTGCCAAATAAGTATGAAGCGTACCCAGTGCCTACTTTGTATCTCCAAATGATTCCCGTGCCAAATAAGTATGAAGCGTACCAAGTGCCTATTTTGTATCTCCAACTGATTCACGTGCCAAATAAGTATGAAGCATACCCAGTGCCTACTTGGTATCTCCAAATAATTCCTGTGCCAAAAAAGTATGAAGCGTACCCAGTGCCTACTTTGTATCTCTAAATGATTCCTGCGTCTAAAAAGTATGAAGCGCACCCAGTGCCTACTTTGTATCTAAAAATGATTCCCGTGCCAAATAAGTATGAAGCGTACCCAGTGCCTACTTTGTATCTCCTAATGATTCCTGTGCCAAATAAGTATGAAGCGTACCCAGTACCTACTTTGTATCTCTAATTGATTCCTGTGCCAAATAAGTATGAAGCGTACCCAGTACCTACTTTGTATCTCCAAATAATTCCTGTGCCAAATAAGAATAAAGCGTACCCTGTACCCACTTAGTATCTCTAAATGATTCCTGTGCCAAATAAGTATTAAGCGTACCCAGTGCCTACTTTTTATCTCAAAATGATTCCCGTGCCTACTTTGTATCTCCAAATGATTTCTGTGCCAAATAAGTATGAAGCGTACCCAGTGCCTACTTTGTATCTCCTAATGATTCCTGTGCCAAATAAGTATCAAGCGTACCCAGTGCCTACTTTTTATCTCGAAATGATTCCTGTGCCAAATAAGTATGAAGCGTACCCAGTGCCTACTTTTTATCTCCTAATGATTCCCGGGCCTACTTTGTATCTCCAAATGATTCCTGTGCCAAATAAGTATGAAGCGTACCCAGTGCCTACTTTTTATCTCCAATTATTCCTGTGTCCAATAAGTATGAAGCGTACCCAGTACCTACTTTTTATCTCTAATTGATTCCTGTGCCAAATAAGTATGAAGCGTACCCAGTGCCTACTTTGTATCTCCAAATGATTCCTGTGCCAAATAAGTATGAAACGGACCCAGTGCCTATTTTGTATCTCCAAATGATTCCAGTGCCAAATAAGTATGAAGCGCACCCAGTGCCTATTTTATATCTCCAAATGAATCCTGTGCCAAAGAAGTATGAAGCGTACCCAGTGCCTACTCTTTATCTCCAAATGATTCCTGTGCCAAATAAGTATGAAGCGTACCCAGTACCTACTTTGTATCTCTAATTGATTCCTGTGCCAAATAAGTATGAAGCGTACCTAGTGCCTACTTTGTATCTCCAAATGATTCCTGTGCCAAATAAGTATGAAGCGTACCCAGTGCCTACTTTGTATCTCCAAATGATTCCCGTGCCAAATAAGTATGAAGCGTACCAAGTGCCTATTTTGTATCTCTAAATGATTCCTGCGTCTAAAAAGTATGAATCGTACCCAGTGCCTACTTTGTATCTCTAAATGATTCCTGCGTCTAAAAAGTATGAAGCGCACCCAGTGCCTACTTTTTATCTCCAAATGATTCCCGTGCCAAATAAGTATGAAGCGTACCCAGTGCCTACTTTGTATCTCCTAATGATTCCTGTGCCAAATAAGTATGAAGCGTACCCAGTACCTACTTTGTATCTCTAATTGATTCCTGTGCCAAATAAGTATGAAGCGTACCCAGTGCCTACTTTGTATCTCTAATTGATTTCTGTGCCAAATAAGTATGAAGCGTACACAGTGCTTACTTTGTATCTCCAAATGATTCCTGTGCCAAATAAGTATGAAGCGTACCCAGTGCCTACTTTGTATTTCCAAATGCAAATAATCCTCTGCCAGATAAGTTGGTGTTTGTAAATAATCCTTTGCTAGATAAGACGGTGATTGTAAATTATCCTGTGCCAAATAAGTTGAAGATTGTAAATGATCCTGTGCCAGATAAGTCAGTGATTGTAAATGATCCCGTGCCAGATAAGTCGGCGATTGTAAATGATCCCGTGCCAGATAAGTCGGCGATTGTAAATGATCCCGTGCCAGATAAGTCGGCGATTGTAAATGATCCCGTGCCAGATAAGTGTTTTAATTGAAATACTCCATTTATTGATTTGTGTGTCTCTGTAAATAATCCTGTGCCAGATAAGTCGGTGTTTGTAAATAATCCTGTGCCAGATAAGTCGGTGTTTGTAAACAATCCTGTTCCAGATAAGTTGGTTTTTGTAAATAATCCTGTGCCAGATAAGTGTGTTACTTAAAATACTCCATTCATTTATCTATTTATTTGTGTGTCACTGCAAATAATCCTGTGCCAGATAAGTCGGTGTTTGTAAAAGATACCGTGCCAGATTAGTCGGCATTTATAAATAATCCTGTGCCAGATAAGTCGGTGTTTGTAACTAATCCTTTGCTAGATAAGACGGCGATTGTAAATGATTCTGTGCCAGATTAGTTGGCCTTTGTAAATAATCCTGTGCCAGATAAGTGTTACTTGAAATAATCCATTCACTGATTTGTGTGTCCGTGCAAAACTCCTGTGCCAGATTAGTTGTCATTTGCATATAATCCTATGCCAGATGAGTGAGTGAATTGAATTAATCCTGTGCTAGAAAAGAATTTTTAGAAATAATCCTGTGCAAGTAAGATTAGGGTGTTATTGGAAATAATCAAGCCTGATTTGTACTTCTCTGCAAAACTGCCTGTGCCAGATAAGTTTGTGTTGGCGAATATTCCTGTTCCAGAGAAATATGTTTCTTCAACTAATCTTGTGCCAGATAGGTATGACTCTGCAAATAATCCACTGCCACATAAGTGTTTTCCTTGAAATACTCCATTTATAAAATTTGCAAATAATCCTGTGCCAGATAAGTGTGTTACTTGAAATACACCATTTATTGATTTGTGTGTCACTGTAAATAATCCTGTGCCAGATAAGTAGGTGATTGTGTTTATAAATAATTCTGTGCCAGATAAGTTTGTTTTTGCAAATAATCCTGTGCCAGATAAGTCAGTATTTGTAAATAACCCTGTGCCAGATAAGTGTGATACTTGAAAGACTCCATTTTATCATTTGTGTGTCCCTGCAAATAATCCTGTGCCAGATAATCAGTGTTTGTAAAAGGTCCCATACCAGATAAGTCAGTGTTTGAAAAAATTCCTTTACCAGATAAGACGGTGTTTATAGATAATCCTGTGCCAAATAAGTCTGGGTTTTTAAATAATCCTGTGCCAGATAAGTAGGGGGTTTGTAAATAATCCTGTGCCAGATAAGTAAGTGTTTGTAAATAATCCTGTGCCAGATGAATCAGTGTTTCTAAGTAATCCTGTGCCAGATAAGTAAGTATTTGTAAAAACCTTGTGCTAGATAAGTTGGTGTTACTAAATAATCCTGTGCCAGATAAGTCGGTATTTGTAAATGACCCTGTTCCATATGATTCAAGGATTGTAAATGATCCTACGTCAAATAAGTCTGTGTTTGTAAATAATTCTGTGCCAGATAAGTCGGTGTTTGTAAATAATCCTGTACCAGAGGAAGTCGGTTTTTATAAATAATCCTGTGCCAGATGAGTCTGTTTTCATAAATAATCCTGTGCCAGATGAGTCTGTTTTCATAAATAATCCTGTGCCAGATGAGTCTGTTTTTATAGATATTCCTGTACCAGATGAGTCAGTTTTTTTAAAAAATCCTGTGCCAGATAAGTCGGCGTTTGTAAATAATCCTGTGCCAGATAAGTCGGCGTTTGTAAATAATCCCGTGCCAGATAAGTCGGTGTTTGTAAATAATCCTGTGCCAGATGAGTCAGTTTTTATAAATAATCCTGTGCCAGATAAGTCGGTGTTTGTAAATGATCCTGTTCCAGATGAATCAGTGATTGTAAATCATCCTATGTCAAATAAGTCGGCGTTTGTAGATAATCCTCTGCCAGATAAGTCGGTGTTTATAAATAATCCTTAGCCAGATAAGTATATTACTTGAGAGACTCCATTTTATTATTTGTGTGTCCCTGCAAATAATCCTGTGCCAGATAAGTTTATGTTGACGAATAATCCTGTTCCAGGTAGGTATGTTTCTTCAACTAATTTTGTGCCAGATAGGTGTGACTCTACAAATAATCCTGTGCCAGATAAGTCGGTGTTTGTAAATAATCCTTTGCTAGATAAGACGGCGATTGTAAATGATTCTGTGCCAGATTAGTCGGCGTCTGTAAATAATCCTGTGCCAGATAAGTCGGCGTTTGTAAATAATCCTATGCCAGATAAGTCGGCATTAGTAAATAATCCTGTGCCAGATAAGTCGGTGTTTTTAAATAATCCCTTGCTAGAGAAGGGTAATACTTAAAGGACTCCATTTATTGATTTGTGAGTCCCTGCAAATAATCCTTTGCTAGATAAGTCGGTGATTGTAAATGATCCTGTGCCAGATAAGTGTGTTACTTGAAATACTCCATTTATTGATTTGTGTGTCCCTGAAAATAATCCTGTGCCAGATAAGTCGGTGTTTGTAAATAATCCTGAGCCAGATAAGTCGGTAATTGTAAATAATCCTGTGCCAGATAAGTTAGCTTTTATAAATAATCTTGTGCCAGCTAAGTCGGCGTTGGTATAAAATCCTGTGCCAGATAAGTCAACGTTTGTAAATAAAGTTGTGACAGATAAGTCGGCATTTGCAAATAATCCTGTGCCAGATGAATATGTTACTTTATTAATCTAGTTCCAGACATGTGTAACCCCCCACAAAAAAAGCCTCTAACAAATAAAAGTGGGTGTTTACAAATAAGAAATTGAAAGTAAATAAAGGAAACAAATTGAGGAGTTTTCAGAAAAGTCCAAATGAGAAATTAATTTATTCTTGATAACGTTATTTTCAAAATTTTTTTTTTTCAAATTAAACGATATTCGGAGAAACTAATCTAAATAGCTCTGTAATACTTTTGCCAAATAAATACGAAACGTACCCATTGTCTCCAACTTTTTATCTCTAAATAATTCCTGTGCCAAGTAAGTTAGATGCATAGATTGTTCTTACTATGTATTGGTAATTGATTCCCGTGCCAAGTAAGTATGAAGCGTACCCAGTACCTACTTTGTATCTCCAAATGATTCCTGTGCCAAATGAGTATGAAGCGCACCCAGTGCCTACTTGGTATCTGTAAATGATTCCTGCGTCTAAGAAGTATGAAGCGTACCCAGTGCCTACTTTTTATCTGTAAATGATTCCTGTGCCAAATAAGTATGAAGCGCACCCAGTGCCTACTTTGTATCTCCAAATGATTCCTGTGCCAAATAAGTATGGAGCGTACCCAGTGCCTATTTTGTATCTCTAAATGATTCCTGTGCCAAATATTTATGAAGCGTACCCAGTGCCTATTTTGAATCTCTAAATGATTCCTTTTTTTTTTTTTTTTTTTTTTTTTTTCAAATTAAACGATATTCGGAGAAACTAATCTAAATAGCTCTGTAATACTTTTGCCAAATTAATACGAAACGTACCCATTGTCTCCAACTTTTTATCTCTAAATAATTCCGGTGCCAAGTAAGTTAGATGCATAGATTGTTCCTAATATGTATTGGTAAGTGATTCCTGTGCCAAATAAGTATGAAGCGTACCCAGTGCCTGCTTTGTATCTCTAAATGATTCCTGTGCCAAATATGTATGAAGCATACCTAATACTTACTTTGTATTTTTAAATTATTCCTGTGCCAAGTAAGTCAGATGCATAAATTGTTCTTACTTTGTAACTTTAAAGAATTCCCCTGCCAAATAAGTATGAAGCGTACCCAGTGCCTACTTTGTATCTCCAAATGATTTCTGTGCCAAATAAGTATGAAGCGTACCCAGTGCTTACTTTGTATCTCCAAATGACTCCTGTGCCAAATAAGTATGAAGCGTACCCAGTGCCTACTTTGTATCTCCAAATGATTCCTGTGCCCACTAAGTATGAAGCGCACCCAGTGCCTACTTTTTATCTCCAAATGATTTCTGTGCCAAATAAGTATGAAGCGTACCCAGTGCTTACTTTGTATCTCCAAATGACTCCTGTGCCAAATAAGTATGAAGCGTACCCACTGCCGAATTGTATCTCCTAATGATTCCTGTGCCAAATAAGTATGAAGCTTACCCAGTGCCTATTTTGAATCTCTAAATGATTCCTTTTTTTTTTTTTTTTTTTCAAATTAAACGATATTCGGAGAAACTAATCTAAATAGCTCTGTAATACTTTTGCCAAATTAATACGAAACGTACCCATTGTCTCCAACTTTTTATCTCTAAATAATTCCTGTGCCAAGTAAGTTAGATGCATAGATTGTTCCTAATATGTATTGGTAAGTGATTCCTGTGCCAAATAAGTATGAAGCGTACCCAGTGCCTGCTTTGTATCTCTAAATAATTCCTGTGCCAAATATGTATGAAGCATACCTACCACTTACTTTGTATTCTTAAATTATTCCTGTGCCAAGTAAGTCAGATGCATAAATTGTTCTTACTTTGTATGTCTAAATGATTCCTGTGCCAAATATTTATGAAGTGTACGCAGTGCCTACTTTGTGTTGCCAAATAATTCCTGTGCCAAATAAGTATGAAGCGTACCCAGTGCCTACTTTGTATCTCCAAATGATTCCTGTGCCAAAAAAGTATGAAGCATACCCAGTGCCTACTTTGTATCTCCTAATGATTCCTGTGCCAAATAAGTATGAAGCGTACCCACTGCCTATTTTGAATCTCTAAATCATTCCTTTTTTTTTTTTTTTTCCAAATTAATCGATATTCGGAGAAACTAATCTAAATAGCTCTGTAATACTTTTGCCAAATTAATACGAAACGTACCCATTGTCTCCAACTTTTTATCTCTAAATAATTCCTGTGCCAAGTAAGTTAGATGCATAGATTGTTCTTACTATGTATTGGTAAGTGATTCCCGTCCCAAGTAAGTATGAAGCGTACCCAGTACCTACTTTTTATCTCCAATTAATTCCTGTGCAAAATAAGTATGAAGCGTACCCAGTGTCTACTTGGTATCTCTAAATGATTCCTGTGCCAAATAAGTATGAAGCGTACCCAGTGCCTACTTTGTATCTCCAAATAATTCCAAAGCGTGCCCAGTGCCTACTTTGTATCTTTAAATGATTCCTTTGTCTAATAAGTTTGATGTGTACCGAAAGCCTACTTTCTATCTCCAAATGATTCCTGTGCCAAATAAGTATGAAGCGCACCCAGTGCCTACTTTCTATCTCCAAATGATTTCTGTGCCAAATAAGTATGAAGCGTACCCAGTGCCTACTTTCTATCTCCAAATGATTTCTGTGCCAAATAAGTATGAAGCGCACCCAGTGCCTACTTTGTATCTCTAAATGAATCCTGCGTCTAAAAAGTATGAAGCGTACCCACTGCCTACTTTTTATCTGTAAATGATTCCTGTTCCAAATAAGTATGAAACTTAACCATTGCCTACTTTGTATTTTTAAATTATTCCTGTGCCAAGTAAGTTAGATGCATAAATTGTTCTTAATTTGTATGCCTAAATGATTCCTTCCCAAATAAGTACGAAGCGTACGCAGTGCCTACTTTTTATCTCCAAATGATTCCTGTGCCAAATAAGAATAAAGCGTACCCTGTACCCACTTTGTATCTCTAAATGATTCCTGTGCCTAATAAGTATGAAGCGTACCCAGTGCCGACTTTTTATCTCCAAATGATTTTTCTGCCAAATAAGTATGAAGCGTACCCAGTACCTACTTTGTATCTCTAAATGATTCCTGTGTCTAAAAAGTATGAAACTTACCAAGTGCCTATTTTTTATCTGTAAATGATTCCTGTGCCAAATAAGTATGAAGCGTACCCAGTGCTTACTTTGTATTTTTAAATTATTCCTGTGCCAAGTTCGTCAGATGCATAAATTGTTCCTACTTTCTATCTCCTAATGATTCCTGTGCCAAATAAGTATGAAGCATACCCAGTACCTACTTTGTATCTCTAATTGATTCCTGTGCCAAATAAGTATGAAGCGTACCCAGTGCCTACTTTGTATCTCCAAATGATTCCTGTGCCTAAATAAGTATGAAGCGTACCCAGTGCCTACTTAGTATCTCCTAATGATTCCTGTGCCAAATAAGTATGAAGCGTACCCAGTGCCTACTTTTTATCTCCAAATGATTCCTGTGCCAAATAAGTATGAAGCGTACCCAGGGCCTACTTTGTATCTCCTAATGATTCCTGTGCCAAATAAGTATGAAGCGTACCCAGTGCCTACTTTGTATCTCTAATTGATTCCTGTGCCAAATAAGTATGAAGCGTACCCAGTGCCTACTTTGTATATACTAATGATTCCCGTGCCAAATAAGTATGAAGCGCACACAGTGCCTACTTTGTATCTACAAATGATTTCTGTGCCAAATAAGTATGAAGCGTACCCAGTGCCTACTTTGTATCTCCTAATGATTCCTGTGCCAAATAAGTATGAAGCGTACCCAGTGCCTACTTTTTATCTCCAAATGATTTCTGTGCCAAATAAGTATGAAGCGTACCCAGTCCCTACTCTGTATCTCCAAATGATTCCTGTGCCAAATAAGTATGAAGCGTACCCAGTGCCTACTCTGTATCTCCAAATGATTCCTGTGCCAAATAAGTATGAAGCGTACCCAGTGCCTACTTAGTATCTCCTAATGATTCCTGTGCCAAATAAGTATTAAGCGTACCCAGTGCCTACTTAGTATCTCCTAATGATTCCTGTGCCAAATAAGTATGAAGCGTACCCAGTGCCTACTTTGTATATCCTAATGATTCCCGTGCCAAATAAGTATTAAGCGCACCCAGTACCTACTTTGTATCTCCAAATGATTCCTGTGCCAAAAAAGTATGAAGTGCACCCAGTGCCTACTTTGTATCTCCAAATGTTTCCTGTGCCAAAAAAGTATGAAGCGCACCCAGTGCCTACTTTGTATCTCCAAATAATTCCTGTGCCAAAGAAGTATGGAGCGTAGCCAGTGCCTACTTTGTATCTCCAAATAATTCCTGTGCCAAATAAGTATGAAGCGCACCCAGTGCCTACTTTGTATCTCCAAATAATTCCTGTGCCAAATAAGTATGAAGCGTACCCAGTGCCTACTTTGTACCTTCAAATGATTCCTGTGCCAAATAAGTATGAAGCGTACCCAGTGCTTACTTTGTATTTTTAAATTATTCCTGTGCCAAGTTCGTCAGATGCATAAATTGTTCCTACTTTCTATCTCCTAATGATTCCTGTGCCAAATAAGTATGAAGCATACCCAGTACCTACTTTGTATCTCTAATTGATTCCTGTGCCAAATAAGTATGAAGCGTACCCAGTGCCTACTTTGTATCTCCAAATGATTCCTGGGCCAAATAAGTATGAAACGTCCCCAGTGCCTACTTTGTATCTCCAAATGATTCCTGTGCCAAATAAGGATGAAGCGTACCCAGTGCCTACTTTGTATCTCCAAATGATTCCTGTGCCAAATAAGTATGAAGCGTACCCAGTGCCTACTTAGTATCTCCTAATGATTCCTGTGCCAAATAAGTATGAAGCGTACCCAGTGCCTACTTTTTATCTCCAAATGATTCCTGTGCCAAATAAGTATGAAGCGTACCCAGGGCCTACTTTGTATCTCCTAATGATTCCTGTGCCAAATAAGTATGAAGCGTACCCAGTGCCTACTTTGTATCTCCAAATATTTCCTGTACCAAATAAGTATGAAGCGTACCC
Organism: Sepioteuthis lessoniana; assembly: GCA_963585895.1. Classification (NCBI taxonomy): domain Eukaryota; kingdom Metazoa; phylum Mollusca; class Cephalopoda; order Myopsida; family Loliginidae; genus Sepioteuthis; species Sepioteuthis lessoniana. Next base: position 131,193 of record CAUZXS010005695.1, on the reverse strand, counting down.
AGTGCCTACTTTGTATCTCTAATTGATTCCTGTGCCAAATAAGTATGAAGCGTACCCAGTGCCTACTTTGTATATAATAATGATTCCCGTGCCAAAGAAGTATGAAGCGCACCCACTGCCTACTTTGTATCTCCAAATGATTCCTGTGCCAGATGAGTATGAAGTGCACCCAGTGCCTACTCTGTATCTCTAAATGAATCCTGTGCCAAATAAGTATGAAGCGCACCCAGTGCCTACTTTGTGTCTCCAAATAATTCCTGTGCCAAATAAGTATGAAGTGCACCCAGTGCCTACTTTGTATCTCCAAATGTTTCCTGTGCCAAAAAAGTATGAAGCGCACCCAGTGCCTACTTTGTATCTCCAAATAATTCCTGTGCCAAAGAAGTATGGAGCGTAGCCAGTGCCTACTTTGTATCTCCAAATAATTCCTGTGCCAAATAAGTATGAAGCGCACCCAGTGCCTACTTTGTATGTCCTAATGATTCCTGTGCCAAATAAGTATGAAGCGTACCCAGTGCCTACTTTGTATCTCCAAATGATTCCTGTGCCAAATAAGTATGAAGCGTACCCAGTGCCTACTTTGTATCTCCAAATGATTCCTGTGCCAAATAAGTATGAAGCGTACCCAGTGCCTACTTTTTATCTCCAAATGATTCCTGTGCCAAATAAGTATGAAGCGTACCCAGTGCCTACTTTTTATTTCCAAATGATTTCCGTGCCTACTTTGTATCTCCAAATGATTCCTGTGCCAAATAAGTATGAAGTGCACCCAGTGCCTACTTTGTATCTCCAAATGATTCCTGTGCCAAATAAGTATGAAGCGTACCCAGTGCCTACTTTTTATCTCCAAATGATTCCCGTGCCAAATAAGTATGAAGCGTACCCAGTGCCTACTTTGTATCTCCAAATGATTCCTGTGCCAAATAAGTATGAAGCGTACCCAGTGCCTACTTTGTATCTCCAAATGATTCCTGTACCAAATAAGTATGAAGCGTACCCACTGCCTACTTTGTATCTCCAAATGATTCCTGTGCCAAATAAGTATGAAGCGTACCCACTGCCTACTTTGTATCTCCAAATGATTCCTGTGCCAAATAAGTATGAAGCTTACCCAGTGCCTACTTTGTATCACCAAATAATTCCTGTGCCAAATAAGTATGATGCGCACCCAGTGCCTACTTTGTATCTCCAAATGATTCCTGTGCCAAACAAGTATGAAGCGTACCCAGTGCCTCCTTTGTATCTCCTAGTGATTCCTGTGCAAAAAAAGTATGAAGCGTACCCAGTGTCTACTTTTTATCTCCTAATGATTCCTGTGCCAAATAAGTATGAAGCGTACCCAGTACCTACTTTGTATCTCTAATTGATTCCCGTGCCAAATAAGTATGAAGCATACCTAATGCCTATTTTGTATCTCCAAATGATTCCTGTGCCAAATAAGTATGAAGCATACCCAGTGCCTACTTTGTATCTCCTAATGATTCCTGTGCCAAATAAGTACGAAGGGTACCTAGTGCCTACTTTGTATCTCCAAATGATTCCTGTGCCTACTTAGTATAATGCGTACCCAGTACCTACTTTGTATCTCTAAATGATTTCTGTGCCAAATAAGTATGAAGCGCACCAAGTGCCTATTTTGAATCTCTAAATAATTCCTGTGCCAAATAAGTATGAAGTGCACCCAGTGCCTATTTTGTTTCTCCAAATGATTCCTGTACCAAATAAGTATGAAGCGTATCTATTACCTACTTTGTATCTCTAAATGATTCCTGTGCCAAATAAGTATTATGTGCACCCAGTGCCTATTTTGTATCTCTAAATGATTCCTGGGCCAAATGAGTATGAAGCGCACCCAGTGCCTACTTTGTATGCCTAAATGATTCCTGTGCCAAATATTTATGAAGTGTACGCAGTGCCTACTTTGTATCTCCAAATAATTCCTGTGCCATCTTAGTATAATGCGTGCCCAGTACCTACTTTGTATCTCTAAATGATTCCTGTGCCAAATAAGTATGAAGCGCACCCAGTGCCTACTTTGTATGCCTAAATGATTCCTGTGCCAAATATTTATGAAGTGTACGCAGTGCCTACTTTGTATCTCCAAATAATTCCTGTGCCATCTTAGTATAATGCGTGCCCAGTACCTACTTTGTATCTCTAAATGATTTCTGTGCCAAATAAGTATGAAGCGTACCCAGTGCCTATTTTGAATCTGTAAATGATCCCTTTATTTATTTATTTTTTTTTAAATTAAACGATATTCGGAGAAACTAATCTAAATAGCTCTGTAATACTTTTGCCAAATTAATACGAAACATACCCATTGTCTCCAACTTTTTATCTCTAAATAATTCCGGTGCCAAGTAAGTTAGATGCATAGATTGTTCCTAATATGTATTGGTAAGTGATTCCTGTGCCAAATAAGTATGAAGCGTACCCAGTGCCTGCTTTGTATTTCTAAATGATTCCTGTGCCAAATATGTATTAAGCATACCTAACACTTACTTTGTATTTTTAAATTATTCCTGTGCCAAGTAAGTCAGATGCATAAATTGTTCTTACTTTGTATGCCTAAATGATTCCTGTGCCAAATATTTGTGAAGTGTACGCAGTGCCTACTTTGTGTTGCCAAATAATTCCAGTGCCAAATAAGTATGAAGCGTACCCAGTGCCTACTTTGTATCTCCAAATGATTCCTGTGCCAAATAAGTATGAAGCGTACCCAGTGCCTACTTTGTATCTCCAAATGATTCCTGTGCCAAATAAGTATGAAGCGCACCCAGTGCCTACTTTGTATCTCCAAATGATTCCTGTGCCAAATAAGTATGAAGTGCACCCAGTGCCTACTTTGTATCTCCAAATGATTACTGTGCCAAATAAGTATGAAGCGTACCCAGTGCCTACTTTGTATGTCTAAATGATTCCTGTGCCAAATAAGTATGAAGCGTACCCAGTACCTACTTTTTATCTCCAAATGATTCCTGTGCCAAATAAGTATGAAGCGTACCCAGTACCTACTTTGTATCTCTAATTGATTTCTGTGCCAAATAAGTATGAAGCGTACCCAATGCCTACTTTGTATCTCCAAATGATTCCTATGCCAAATAAGTATGAAGCGTACCCACTGCCTACTTTGTATCTCCTAATGATTCCTGTGCCAAATAAGTACGATGCGTACCCAGTGTCTACTTTGTATCTCCAAATGAATCCTGTGCCAACTTAGTATAATGCGTACCCAGTACCTACTTAGTATCTCTAAATGATTTCTGTGCCAAATAAGTATGAAGCGTACCCAGTACCTATTTTGAATCTCTAAATGATTCCTTTTTTTTTTTTTTTTTTTTTCTTCAAATTAAACGATATTCGGAGAACCTAATCTAAATAGCTCTGTAATACTTTTGCCAAATTAATACGAAACGTACCCATTGTCTCCAACTTTTTATATCTAAATAATTCCGGTGCCAAGTTAGTTAGATGCATAGATTGTTCTTAATATGTATTGGTAAGTGATTCCCGTCCCAAGTAAGTATGAAGCGTACCCAGTACTTACTTTGTATCTCCATTTATTCCTGTGCCAAAAAAGTATGAAGCGTACCCAGTGCCTGCTTTGTATCTCTAAATGATTCCTGTGCCAAATATGTATGAAGCATACCTAACACTTACTTTGTATTTTTAAATTATTCCTGTGCCAAGTAAGTCAGATGCATAAATTGTTCTTACTTTGTATGCCTAAATGATTCCTGTGCCAAATATTTGTGTAGTGTACGCAGTACCTACTTTGTGTTGCTAAATAATTCCAGTGCCAAATAAGTATGAAGCGTACCCAGTGCCTACTTTGTATCTCCAAATGATTCCTGTGCCAAAAAAGTATGAAGCGTACCCAGTGACTACTTTGTATCTCCAAATAATTCCTGGGCCAAATAAGTATGAAGTGATCCCAGTGCCTACTTTGTATCTGTAAATGATTCCTGTGCCAAATAAGTATGAAGCGCACCCAGTGCCTACTTTTTATCTGTAAATGATTCCTGTGCCAAATAAGTATGAAGCGCACCCAGTGCCTACTTTGTATCTCCAAATGATTCCTGTGCCAAATAAGTATGAAGCGTACCCAGTGCCTACTTTGTATCTCCAAATGATTCTTGAGCAAATAAGTATGAAGTGTACCCAGTGCTTACTTTGTATTTTTAAATTATTCCTGTGCCAAGTACGTCAGATGCATAAATTGTTCCTACTTTCGATCTCCTAATGATTCCTGTGCCCAATAAGTATGAAGCGTACCCAGTGCCTACTTTGTATCTCCTAATGATTCCTGTGCCCAATAAGTATGAAGCGTACCCAGTGCCTACTTTGTATCTCCAAATAATTCCTGTGCCAAATAATTCCAAAGCGTGCCCAGTGCCTACTTTGTATCTTTAAATGATTCCTTTGTCTAATAAGTTTGAGGTGTACCGAAAGCCTACTTTCTATCTCCAACTGATACCTGTGCCGAATAAGTATGACGCGTACGCAGTGTCTACTTTGTGTCTCTTAATGACTCCTGTGCCAAATAAGTATGAAGCGTACCCAGTGCCTACTTTGTATCTCTAAATGAATCCTGCGTCTAAAAAGTATGAAGCATACCAACTGCCTACTTTTTATCTGTAAATGATTCCTGTTCCAAATAAGTATGAAACTTAACCATTGCCTATTTTGTATTTTTAAATTATTCCTGTGCCAAGTAAGTCAGATGCATAAATTGTTCTTACTTTGTATGCCTAAATGATTCCTGTGCCAAATATTTGTGTAGTGTACGCAGTACCTACTTTGTGTTGCTAAATAATTCCAGTGCCAAATAAGTATGAAGCGTACCCAGTGCCTACTTTGTATCTCCAAATGATTCCTGTGCCAAAAAAGTATGAAGCGTACCCAGTGACTACTTTGTATCTCCAAATAATTCCTGGGCCAAATAAGTATGAAGTGATCCCAGTGCCTACTTTGTATCTGTAAATGATTCCTGTGCCAAATAAGTATGAAGCGCACCCAGTGCCTACTTTTTATCTGTAAATGATTCCTGTGCCAAATAAGTATGAAGCGCACCCAGTGCCTACTTTGTATCTCCAAATGATTCCTGTGCCAAATAAGTATGAAGCGTACCCAGTGCCTACTTTGTATCTCCAAATGATTCTTGAGCAAATAAGTATGAAGTGTACCCAGTGCTTACTTTGTATTTTTAAATTATTCCTGTGCCAAGTACGTCAGATGCATAAATTGTTCCTACTTTCGATCTCCTAATGATTCCTGTGCCCAATAAGTATGAAGCGTACCCAGTGCCTACTTTGTATCTCCTAATGATTCCTGTGCCCAATAAGTATGAAGCGTACCCAGTGCCTACTTTGTATCTCCAAATAATTCCTGTGCCAAATAATTCCAAAGCGTGCCCAGTGCCTACTTTGTATCTTTAAATGATTCCTTTGTCTAATAAGTTTGAGGTGTACCGAAAGCCTACTTTCTATCTCCAACTGATACCTGTGCCAAATAAGTATGAAGCGTACCCAGTGCCTACTTTGTATCTCTAAATGAATCCTGCGTCTAAAAAGTATGAAGCATACCAACTGCCTACTTTTTATCTGTAAATGATTCCTGTTCCAAATAAGTATGAAACTTAACCATTGCCTATTTTGTATTTTTAAATTATTCCTGTGCCAAGTAAGTCAGATGCATAAATTGTTCTTACTTTGTATGCCTAAATGATTCATTCCCAAATAAGTACGAAGCGTACGCAGTGCCTACTTTGTATCTCCTAATGATTCCTGTGCCAAATAAGTATGAAGCGTACCGAGTGCCTACTTTTTATCTCAGATGATTCCTGTTCCAAATAAGTATAAACCGTACCCAGTGCCTACTTTGTATCTCCAAATGATTCCTGTGCCAAATAAGTATGAAGCGTACCAAGTGCCTATTTTGTATCTCCAAATGATTCACGTGCCAAATAAGTATGAAGCATACCCAGTGCCTACTTGGTATCTCCAAATAATTCCTGTGCCAAATAAGTATGAAGCGTACCCAGTACCTACTTTGTATCTCTAAATGATTCCTGCGTCTAAAAAGTATGAAGCGTACCCAGTGCCTACTTTGTATCTCCAAATGATTCCTGTGCAAAATAAGTATGAAGCCTACCCAGTGCCTACTTTGCATCTCCAAATGATTCCTGTGCCAAATAAGTATGAAGCCCACCCAGTGCCTATTTTGTATCTCCAAATGATTCCTGTGCCAAATAAGTATGAAGCGTACCCAGTGCCTACTTTGTATCTCCTAATGATTCCTGTGCCAAATAAGTATGAAGCGTACCCAGTGCCTACTTTTTATCTCTAAATGATTCCTGCGTCTAAAAAGTATGAAGCGTACCCACTGCCTACTTTGTATCTGTAAATGATTCCTGTTCCAAATAAGTATGAAACGTAACCATTGCCTACTTTGTATTTTTATATTATGCCTGTGCCAAGTAAGTCAGATGCATAAATTGTTCTTACTTTGTATGCCTAAATGATTCCTGTCCCAAATAAGTATGAAGCGTACCCAGTGCCTACTTTGTATCTCTAAATGATTCCTGCGTCTAAAAAGTATGAAGCGTACCCAGTGCCTACTTTGTATCTCTAAATGATTCCTGCGTCTAAAAAGTATGAAGCGCACCCAGTGCCTACTTTGTATCTCCAAATGATTCCCGTGCCAAATAAGTATGAAGCGTACCCAGTACCTACTTTGTATCTCTAATTGATTCCTGTGCCAAATAAGTATGAAGCGTACCCAGTGCCTACTTTGTATCTCCAAATAATTCCTGTGCGAAATGACTCTGAAGCGTACCCAGTGCCTACTTTGTATCTCCAAATGATTCCTGTGCCAAATAAGTATGAAGCGTACCCAGTGCCTACTTTGTATCTCCAAATGATTCTTGAGCAAATAAGTATGAAGTGTACCCAGTGCTTACTTTGTATTTTTAAATTATTCCTGTGCCAAGTACGTCAGATGCATAAATTGTTCCTACTTTCGATCTCCTAATGATTCCTGTGCCCAATAAGTATGAAGCGTACCCAGTGCCTACTTTGTATCTCTAATTGATTCCTGTGCCAAATAAGTATGAAGCGTACCCAGTGCTTACTTTGTATCTCCAAATGATTCCTGTGCCAAATAAGTATGAAGCGTACCCAGTGCCTACTTTGTATTTCCAAATGCAGATAATCCTCTGCCAGATAAGTTGGTGTTTGTAAATAATCCTTTGCTAGATAAGACGGTGATTGTAAATTATCCTGTGCCAAATAAGTTGAAGATTGTAAATGATCCTGTGCCAGAAAAGTCTGTGATTGTAAATGATCCCGTGCCAGATAAGTCGGCGATTGTAAATGATCCCGTGCCAGATAAGTCGGCGATTGTAAATGATCCCGTGCCAGATAAGTCGGCGATTGTAAATGATCCCGTGCCATATAAGTCGGCGATTGTAAATGATCCCGTGCCAGATAAGTGTTTTAATTGAAATACTCCATTTATTGATTTGTGTGTCTCTGTAAATAATCCTGTGCCAGATAAGTCGGTGTTTGTAAATAATCCTGTGCCAGATAAGTCGGTGTTTGTAAACAATCCTGTTCCAGATAAGTTGGTTTTTGTAAATAATCCTGTGCCAGATAATGTGTTACTTAAAATACTCCATTTATTTATCTATTTATTTGTGTGTCACTGCAAATAATCCTGTGCCAGATAAGTCGGTGTTTGTAAAAGATACCGTGCCAGATTAGTCGGCATTTATAAATAATCCTGTGCCAGATAAGTCGGTGTTTGTAACTAATCCTTTGCTAGATAAGACGGCGATTGTAAATGATTCTGTGCCAGATTAGTTGGCCTTTGTAAATAATCCTGTGCCAGATAAGTGTTACTTGAAATAATCCATTCACTGATTTGTGTGTCCGTGCAAAACTCCTGTGCCAGATTAGTTGTCATTTGCATATAATCCTATGCCAGATGAGTGTGTGAATTGAATTAATCCTGTGTTAGAAAAGAATTTTTAGAAATAATCCTGTGCAAGTAAGATTAGGGTGTTATTGGAAATAATCAAACCTGATTTGTACTTCTCTGCAAAACTGCCTGTGCCAGATAAGTTTGTGTTGGCGAATATTCCTGTTCCAGAGAAATATGTTTCTTCAACTAATCTTGTGCCAGATAGGTATGACTCTGCAAATAATCCACTGCCACATAAGTGTTTTCCTTGAAATACTCCATTTATAAAATTTGCAAATAATCCTGTGCCAGATAAGTGTGTTACTTGAAATACACCATTTATTGATTTGTGTGTCACTGTAAATAATCCTGTGCCAGATAAGTAGGTGATTGTGTTTATAAATAATTCTGTGCCAGATAAGTTTGTTTTTGCAAATAATCCTGTGCCAGATAAGTCAGTATTTGTAAATAACCCTGTGCCAGATAAGTGTGATACTTGAAAGACTCCATTTTATCATTTGTGTGTCCCTGCAAATAATCCTGTGCCAGATAATCAGTGTTTGTAAAAGGTCCCATACCAGATAAGTCAGTGTTTGAAAAAATTCCTTTACCAGATAAGACGGTGTTTATAGATAATCCTGTGCCAAATAAGTCTGGGTTTTTAAATAATCCTGTGCCAGATAAGTAGGGGGTTTGTAAATAATCCTGTGCCAGATAAGTAAGTGTTTGTAAATAATCCTGTGCCAGATGAATCAGTGTTTCTAAGTAATCCTGTGCCAGATAAGTAAGTATTTGTAAAAACCTTGTGCTAGATAAGTTGGTGTTACTAAATAATCCTGTGCCAGATAAGTCGGTATTTGTAAATGACCCTGTTCCATATGATTCAAGGATTGTAAATGATCCTACGTCAAATAAGTCTGTGTTTGTAAATAATTCTGTGCCAGATAAGTCGGTGTTTGTAAATAATCCTGTACCAGAGGAAGTCGGTTTTTATAAATAATCCTGTGCCAGATGAGTCTTTTTTCATAAATAATCCTGTGCCAGATGAGTCTGTTTTCATAAATAATCCTGTGCCAGATGAGTCTGTTTTTATAGATATTCCTGTACCAGATGAGTCAGTTTTTTTAAAAAATCCTGTGCCAGATAAGTCGGCGTTTGTAAATAATCCTGTGCCAGATAAGTCGGCGTTTGTAAATAATCCCGTGCCAGATAAGTCGGTGTTTGTAAATAATCCTGTGCCAGATGAGTCAGTTTTTATAAATAATCCTGTGCCAGATAAGTTTATGTTGACGAATAATCCTGTTCCAGGTAGGTAAGTTTCTTCAACTAATTTTGTGCCAGATAGGTGTGACTCTACAAATAATCCTCTGCCAGATAAGTCGGTGTTTGTAAATAATCCTTTGCTAGATAAGACGGCGATTGTAAATGATTCTGTGCCAGATTAGTCGGCGTCTGTAAATAATCCTGTGCCAGATAAGTCGGCGTTTGTAAATAATCCTATGCCAGATAAGTCGGCATTAGTAAATAATCCTGTGCCAGATAAGTCGGTGTTTTTAAATAATCCTGTGCTAGAGAAGGGTAATACTTAAAGGACTCCATTTATTGATTTGTGAGTCCCTGCAAATAATCCTTTGCTAGATAAGTCGGTGATTGTAAATGATCCTGTGCCAGATAAGTGTTTTACTTGAAATACTCCATTTATTGATTTGTGTGTCCCTGAAAATAATCCTGTGCCAGATAAGTCGGTGTTTGTAAATAATCCTGAGCCAGATGAATATGTTACTTTATTAATCTATTCCAGACATGTGTAACCCCCCACAAAAAAAGCCTCTAACAAATAAAAGTGGGTGTTTACAAATAAGAAATTGAAAGTAAATAAAGGAAACAAATTGAGGAATTTTCAGAAAAGTCCAAATGAGAAATTAATTTATTCTTGATTACGTAATTTTCAAAAGTTTCTTTTTTTTTTTCAAATTAAACGATATTCGGAGAAACTAATCTAAATAGCTCTGTAATACTTTTGCCAAATAAATACGAAACGTACCCATTGTCTCCAACTTTTTATCTCTAAATAATTCCTGCGCCAAGTAAGTTAGATGCATAGATTGTTCTTACTATGTATTGGTAAGTGATTCCCGTGCCAAGTAAGTATGAAGCGTACCCAGTACCTACTTTGTATCTCCAAATGATTCCTGTGCCAAATGAGTATGAAGCGCACCCAGTGACTACTTGGTATCTGTAAATGATTCCTGCGTCTAAGAAGTATGAAGCGTACCCAGTGCCTACTTTTTATCTGTAAATGATTCCTGTGCCAAATAAGTATGAAGCGCACCCAGTGCCTACTTTGTATCTCCAAATGATTCCTGTGCCAAAGAAGTATGAAGCGCACCCAGTGCCTACTTTGTATCTCCAAATAATTCCTGTGCCAAATAAGAATGAAGTGCACCCAGTGCCTACTTTGTATCTCTAAATGATTCCTGTGCCGAATATGTATGAAGCATACCTAATACTTACTTGGTATTTTTAAATTATTCCTGTGCCAAGTAAGTCAGATGCATAAATTGTTCTTACTTTGTAACTTTAAAGAATTCCCCTGCCAAATAAGTATGAAGCGTACTGAAAACCTACTTTCTATCTCCTAATGATTCCTGTGCCAAATAATACGTAGTGTACCCAGTTCGTACTTTGTATCTCCAAATGATTCCTGTGCCAAATAAATATGAAGCGCACCCAGTGCCTACTTTGTATCTCCTAATGATTCCTAATGATTCCTGTGCGTATGCCAAATAAGTATGAAGCGTACCCAGTTCCTACTTTGTATCTCTAATTGATTCCTGTGCCAAATAAGTATGAAGCGTACCCAGTGCCTACTTTGTATATACTAATGATTCCCGTGCCAAATAAGTATGAAGCGCACCCAGTACCTACTTTGTATCTCCAAATGATTCCTGTGCCAAATAAGTATGAAGCGCACCCAGTGCCTACTTTGTATCTACAAATGATTCCTGTGCCAAATAAGTATGAAGCGCACCCAGTTCCTACTTTGTATCTACAAATGATTCCCGTGCCAAATAAGTATGAAGCGTACCCAGTGCCTACTTTTTATCTCCAAATGATTCCTGTGCCAAATAAGTATGAAGCGTACCCAGTGCCTACTCTGTATCTCCAAATGATTCCTGTGCCAAATAAGTATGAAGCGTACCCAGTGCCTACTCTGTATCTCCAAATGATTCCTGTGCCAAATAAGTATGAAGCGTACCCAGTGCCTACTTAGTATCTCCTAATGATTCCTGTGCCAAATAAGTATGAAGCGTACCCAGTGCCTACTTTGTATATCCTAATGATTCCCGTGCCAAATAAGTATGAAGCGTACCCAGTACCTACTTTGTATCTCCAAATGATTCCCGTGCCAAATAAGTATGAAGCGCACCCAGTGCCTACTTTGTATCTCCGAATGATTCCTGTGCCAAATAAGTATGAAGTGCACCCAGTGCCTACTCTGTATCTCTAAATGAATCCTGTGCCAAATAAGTATGAAGCGCACCCAGTGCCTACTTTGTATCTCCAAATAATTCCTTTGCCAAATAAGTATGAAGTGCACCCAGTGCCTACTTTGTATCTCCAAATGATTCCTGTGCCAAAAAAGTATGAAGCGCACCCAGTGCCTACTTTGTATCTCCAAATAATTCCTGTGCCAAAGAAGTATGGAGCGTAGCCAGTGCCTACTTTGTATCTCCAAATAATTCCTGTGCCAAATAAGTATGAAGCGCACCCAGTGCCTACTTTGTATGTCCTAATGATTCCTGTGCCAAATAAGTATGAAGCGTACCCAGTGCCTATTTTGTATCTCCAAATGATTCCTGTGCCAAATAAGTATGAAGTGCACCCAGTGCCTACTCTGTATCTCTAAATGATTCCTGTGCCAAATAAGTATGAAGCGCACCCAGTGCCTACTTTGTATCACCAAATAATTCCTGTGCCAAATAAGTATGAAGTGCACCCAGTGCCTACTTTGTATCTCCAAATGATTCCTGTGCCAAATAAGTATGAAGCGTACCCAGTGCCTACTTTGTATCTCCAAATGATTCCTGTGCCAAATAAGTATGAAGCGTACCCAGTGCCTACTTTGTACCTTCAAATGATTCCTGTGCCAAATAAGTATGAAGCGTACCCAGTGCTTACTTTGTATTTTTAAATTATTCCTGTGCCAAGTTCGTCAGATGCATAAATTGTTCCTACTTTCTATCTCCTAATGATTCCTGTGCCAAATAAGTATGAAGCATACCCAGTACCTAATTTGTATCTCTAATTGATTCCTGTGCCAAATAAGTATGAAGCGTACCCAGTGCCTACTTTGTATCTCCAAATGATTCCTGTGCCAAATAAGTATGAAGCGTCCCCAGTGCCTACTTTGTATCTCCAAATGATTCCTGTGCCAAATAAGTATGAAGTGCACCCAGTGCCTACTTTGTATCTCCAAATGATTCCTGTGCCAAATAAGTATGAAGCGTACCCACTGCCTACTTTGTATCTCCAAATGATTCCCCTGCCAAATAAGTATGAAGCGCACCCAGTGCCTACTTTGTATCACCAAATAATTCCTGTGCCAAATAAGTATGATGCGCACCCAGTGCCTACTTTGTATCTCCAAATGACTCTTGTGCCAAATAAGTATTAAGCGTATCCAGTGCCTACTTTGTATCTCCAAATGATTCCTGTGCCAAATAAGTATGAAGCGCACCCAGTGCCTACTTTGTATCTCTAATTGATTCCTGTGCCAAATAAGTATGAAGCGTACCCAGTGCCTACTTTGTATATACTAATGATTCCCGTGCCAAATAAGTATGAAGCGTACCCAGTACCTACTTTGTATCTCCAAATGATTCCTGTGCCAAATAAGTATGAAGTGCACCCAGTGCCTACTTTGTATCTCCAAATGATTCCTGTGCCAAATAAGTATATAGCGCACCCAGTGCCTTCTTTGTATCTCCAAATAATTCCTGTGCCAAAGAAGTATGGAGCGTAGCCAGTGCCTACTTTGTATCTCCTAATAATTCCTGTGCCAAATAAGTATGAAGCGCACCCAGTGCCTACTTTGTATGTCCTAATGATTCCTGTGCCAAATAAGTATGAAGCGTACCCAGTGCCTATTTTGTATCTCCAAATGATTCCTGTGCCAAATAAGTATGAAGTGCACCCAGTGCCTACTCTGTATCTCTAAATGATTCCTTTGCCAAATAAGTATGAAGCGCACCCCGTGCCTACGTTGTATCTCCAAATAATTCCTGTGCCAAATAAGTATGAAGCGTACCCAGTGCCTACTTTGTATCTCCAAATGATTCCTGTGCCAAAGAAGTATGGAGCGTACCCAGTGCCTACTTTGTATCTACAAATGATTCCTGTGCCAAATAAGTATGAAGCGTACCCAGTGCCTACTTTGTATCTCCAAATGATTCCTGTGCCAAATAAGTATGAAGCGTACCCAGTGCCTACTTAGTATCTCCTAATGATTCCTGTGCCAAATAAGTATTAAGCGTACCCAGTGCCTACTTTTTATCTCCAAATGATTCCTGTGCCAAATAAGTATGAAGCGTACCCAGTGCCTACTTTTTATCTCCAAATGATTCCCGTGCCTACTTTGTATCTCCAAATGATTCCTGTGCCAAATAAGTATGAAGCGTACCCAGTGCCTACTTTTTATCTCCAAATGATTCCTGTGCCAAATAAGTATGAAGCGTACCCAGTGCCTACTTTGTATCTCCAAATGATTCCTGTGCCAAATAAGTATGAAGCGTACCCACTGCCTACTTTGTATCTCCAAATGATTCCTGTGCCAAATAAGTATGAAGCGTACCCACTGGCTACTTTGTATCTCCAAATGATTCCTGTGCCAAATAAGTATGAAGCTTACCCAGTGCCTACTTTGTATCACCAAATAATTCCTGTGCCAAATAAGTATGATGCGCACCCAGTGCCTACTTTGTATCTCCAAATGACTCCTGTGCCAAATAAGTATGAAGCGTACCCAGTGCCTACTTTGTATCTCCAAATGATTCCTGTGCCAAATAAGTATGAAGCGTACCCAGTGCCTAATTTGTATCTCCAAATGATTCCTGTGCCAAACGAGTATGAAGCGTACCCAGTGCCTACTTTGTATCTCCAAATGATTCCTGTGCCAAACAAGTATGAAGCGTACCCAGTGCCTACTTTGTATCTCCTAATGATTCCTGTGCAAAAAAAGTATGAAGCGTACCCAGTGTCTACTTTTTATCTCCTAATGATTCCTGTGCCAAATAAGTATGAAGCGTACCCAGTGCCTACTTTGTATCTCCAAATGATTCCTGTGCCAAATAAGTATGAAGTGTACCCAGTGCCTACTTTGTATCTCTAACTGATTCCTGTGCCAAATAAGTATGAAGTGCACCCAGTGCCTACTCTGTATCTCTAAATGATTCCTTTGCCAAATAAGTATGAAGCGCACCCAGTGCCTACTTTGTATCTCCAAATAATTCCTGTGCCAAATAAGTATGAAGTGCACCCAGTGCCTATTTTGTATCTCCAAATGATTCCTGTGCCAAATAAGTATGAAGCGTACCCAGTGCCTACTTTGTATCTCCAAATAATTCCTGTGCCAAATAAGTATGAAGCGTACCCAGTGCCTACTTTGTACCTTCAAATGATTCCTGTGCCAAATAAGTATGAAGCGTACCCAGTGCTTACTTTGTATTTTTAAATTATTCCTGTGCCAAGTTCGTCAGATGCATAAATTGTTCCTACTTTCTATCTCCTAATGATTCCTGTGCCAAATAAGTATGAAGCATACCCAGTACCTACTTTGTATCTCTAATTGATTCCTGTGCCAAATAAGTATGAAGCGTACCCAGTGCCTACTTTGTATCTCCAAATGATTCCTGTGCCAAATAAGTATGAAGCGTACCCAGTGCCTACTTAGTATCTCCTAATGATTCCTGTGCCAAATAAGTATGAAGCGTACCCAGTGCCTACTTTTTTTCTCCAAATGATTCCTGTGCCAAATAAGTATGAAGCGTACCCAGTGCCTACTTTTTATCTCCAAATGATTCCCGTGCCTACTTTGTATCTCCAAATGATTCCTGTGCCAAATAAGTATGAAGCGTACCCAGTGCCTACTTTGTATCTCCTAATGATTCCTGTGCCAAATAAGTATGAAGCGAACCCAGTGCCTACTTTTTATCTCCAAATGATTCCTGTGCCAAATAAGTATGAAGCGTACCCAGTGCCTACTCTGTATCTCCAAATGATTCCTGTGCCAAATAAGTATGAAGCGTACCCAGTGCCTACTTAGTATCTCCTAATGATTCCTGTGCCAAATAAGTATGAAGCGTACCCAGTGCCTACTTTGTATATCCTAATGATTCCCGTGCCAAATAAGTATGAAGCGCACCCAGTACCTACTTTGTATCTCCAAATGATTCCTGTGCCAAATAAGTATGAAGCGCACCCAGTGCCTACTTTGTATCTCCAAATGATTCCTGTGCCAAATGAGTATGAAGTGCACCCAGTGCCTACTCTGTATCTCTAAATGAATCCTGTGCCAAATAAGTATGAAGCGCACCCAGTGCCTACTTTGTATCTCCAAATAATTCCTGTGCCAAATAAGTATGAAGTGCACCCAGTGCCTACTTTGTATCTCCAAATGATTCCTGTGCCAAATAAGTATATAGCGCACCCAGTGCCTACTTTGTATCTCCAAATAATTCCTGTGCCAAAGAAGTATGGAGCGGAGCCAGTGCCTACTTTGTATCTCCAAATAATTCCTGTGCCAAATAAGTATGAAGCGCACCCAGTGCCTACTTTGTATGTCCTAATGATTCCTGTGCCAAATAAGTATGAAGCGTACCCAGTGCCTATTTTGTATCTCCAAATGATTCCTGTGCCAAATAAGTATGAAGTGCACCCAGTGCCTACTCTGTATCTCTAAATGATTCCTTTGCCAAATAAGTATGAAGCGCACCCCGTGCCTACGTTGTATCTCCAAATAATTCCTGTGCCAAATAAGTATGAAGTGCACCCAGTGCCTACTTTGTATCTCCAAATGATTCCCGTGCCAAATAAGTATGAAGTGCACCCAGTGCCTACTTTGTATCTCCAAATGATTCCTGTGCCAAATAAGTATGAAGCGTACCCAGGGCCTACTTTTTATCTCCAAATGATTCCTGTGCCAAATAAGTATGAAGCGTACCCAGTGCCTACTTTGTATCTCCAAATGATTCCTGTGCCAAATAAGTATGAAGCGTACCCAGTGCCTACTTTGTATCTCCAAATGATTCCTGTGCCAAATAAGTATAAAGCGTACCCAGTGCCTACTTTGTATCTCCAAATGATTCCTGTGCCAAATAAGTATGAAGCGCACCCAGTGCCTACTTTGTATCACCAAATAATTCCTGTGCCAAATAAGTATGATGCGCACCCAGTGCCTACTTTGTATCTCCAAATGACTCCTGTGCCAAATAAGTATGAAGCGTACCCAGTGCCTACTTTGTATCTCCAAATGATTCCTGTGCCAAATAAGTATGAAGCGCACCCAGTGCCTACTTTGTATCTCCAAATGATTCCTGTGCCAAATAAGTATGAAGCGTACCCAGTGCCTACTTTGTATCTCTAATTGATTCCCGTGCCAAATAAGTATGAAGCGTACCCAGTGCCTACTTTGTACATACTAATGATTCCCGTGCCAAATAAGTATGAAGCGCACCCAGTACCTACTTTGTATCTCCAAATGATTCCTGTGCCAAATAAGTTTGAAGCGCACCCAGTGCCTACTTTGTATCTCCAAATGATTCCTGTGCCAAATAAGTATGAAGCGTACCCAGTGCCTACTTTGTATCTCCAAATGATTCCTGTGCCAAATAAGTATGAAGCGTACCCAGTGCCTACTTAGTATCTCCTAATGATTCCTGTGCCAAATAAGTATTAAGCGTACCCAGTGCCTACTTTTTATCTCCAAATGATTCCTGTGCCAAATAAGTATGAAGCGTACCCAGTGCCTACTTTTTATCTCCAAATGATTCCCGTGCCTACTTTGTATCTCCAAATGATTCCTGTGCCAAATAAGTATGAAGTGCACCCAGTGCCTACTTTGTATCTCCAAATTATTCCTGTGCCAAATAAGTATGAAGCGTACCCAGTGCCTACTTTTTATCTCCAAATGATTCCTGTGCCAAATAAGTATGAAGCGTACCCAGTGCCTACTTTGTATCTCCAAATGATTCCTGTGCCAAATAAGTATGAAGCGTACCCACTGGCTACTTTGTATCTCCAAATGATTCCTGTGCCAAATAAGTATGAAGCTTACCCAGTGCCTACTTTGTATCACCAAATAATTCCTGTGCCAAATAAGTATGATGCGCACCCAGTGCCTACTTTGTATCTCCAAATGACTCCCGTGCCAAATAAGTATGAAGCGCACCCAGTGCCTACTTTGTATCTCCAAATGATTCCCGTGCCAAATAAGTATGAAGTGCACCCAGTGCCTACTTTGTATCTCCAAATGATTCCTGTGCCAAATAAGTATGAAGCGTACCCAGGGCCTACTTTTTATCTCCAAATGATTCCTGTGCCAAATAAGTATGAAGCGTACCCAGTGCCTACTTTGTATCTCCAAATGATTCCTGTGCCAAATAAGTATGAAGCGTACCCAGTGCCTACTTTGTATCTCCAAATGATTCCTGTGCCAAATAAGTATAAAGCGTACCCAGTGCCTACTTTGTATCTCCAAATGATTCCTGTGCCAAATAAGTATGAAGCGCACCCAGTGCCTACTTTGTATCACCAAATAATTCCTGTGCCAAATAAGTATGATGCGCACCCAGTGCCTACTTTGTATCTCCAAATGACTCCTGTGCCAAATAAGTATGAAGCGTACCCAGTGCCTACTTTGTATCTCCAAATGATTCCTGTGCCAAATAAGTATGAAGCGCACCCAGTGCCTACTTTGTATCTCCAAATGATTCCTGTGCCAAATAAGTATGAAGCGTACCCAGTGCCTACTTTGTATCTCTAATTGATTCCCGTGCCAAATAAGTATGAAGCGTACCCAGTGCCTACTTTGTACATACTAATGATTCCCGTGCCAAATAAGTATGAAGCGCACCCAGTACCTACTTTGTATCTCCAAATGATTCCTGTGCCAAATAAGTTTGAAGCGCACCCAGTGCCTACTTTGTATCTCCAAATGATTCCTGTGCCAAATAAGTATGAAGCGTACCCAGTGCCTACTTTGTATCTCCAAATGATTCCTGTGCCAAATAAGTATGAAGCGTACCCAGTGCCTACTTAGTATCTCCTAATGATTCCTGTGCCAAATAAGTATTAAGCGTACCCAGTGCCTACTTTTTATCTCCAAATGATTCCTGTGCCAAATAAGTATGAAGCGTACCCAGTGCCTACTTAGTATCTCCTAATGATTCCTGTGCCAAATAAGTATGAAGCGTACCCAGTGCCTACTTTTTATCTCCAAATGATTCCTGTGCCAAATAAGTATGAAGCGTACCCAGTGCCTACTTTTTATCTCCAAATGATTCCCGTGCCTACTTTGTATCTCCAAATGATTCCTGTGCCAAATAAGTATGAAGTGCACCCAGTGCCTACTTTGTATCTCCAAATGATTCCTGTGCCAAATAAGTATGAAGTGCACCCAGTGCCTACTTTGTATCTCCAAATGATTCCTGTGCCAAATAAGTATGAAGCGTACCCAGTGCCTACTTTTTATCTCCAAATGATTCCTGTGCCAAATAAGTATGAAGCGTACCCACTGGCTACTTTGTATCTCCAAATGATTCCTGTGCCAAATAAGTATGAAGCTTACCCAGTGCCTACTTTGTATCACCAAATAATTCCTGTGCCAAATAAGTATGATGCGCACCCAGTGCCTACTTTGTATCTCCAAATGACTCCTGTGCCAAATAAGTATGAAGCGTACCCAGTGCCTACTTTGTATCTCCAAATGATTCCTGTGCCAAATAAGTATGAAGCGTACCCAGTGCCTAATTTGTATCTCCAAATGATTCCTGTGCCAAACAAGTATGAAGCGTACCCAGTGCCTACTTTGTATCTCCAAATGATTCCTGTGCCAAACAAGTATGAAGCGTACCCAGTGCCTACTTTGTATCTCCTAATGATTCCTGTGCAAAAAAAGTATGAAGCGTACCCAGTGTCTACTTTTTATCTCCTAATGATTCCTGTGCCAAATAAGTATGAAACGCACCCAGTGCCTATTTTGTATCTCCAAATGATTGCTGTGCCAAATAAGTATGAAGTGCACCCAGTGCCTACTTTGTATCTCTAATTGATTCCTGTGTCAAATAAGTATGAAGCGAACCCGGTGCCTACTTTGTATCTCTAAATGATTCCTGTGCCAAATAAGTATGAAGCGAACCCAGTGCCTACTTTGTATCTCCAAATGATTCCTGTGCCAAATAAGTATGAAGCGAACCCAGTGCCTACTTTGTATCTTCTAATGATTCCTGTGCCAAATAAGTATGAAGTGAACCCAGTGCCTACTTTGTATATCCAAATGATTCCTGTGCCAAATAAGTATGAAGCGTACCCAGTGCCTACTTTTTATCTCCAAATGATTCCTGTGTCAAATAAGTATGAAGCGTACCCAGTACCTACTTTTTATCTCTAATTGATTCCTGTGCCAAATAAGTATGAAGTGCACCCAGTGCCTACTTTGTATCTTTAAATGATTCCTTTGTCAAATAAATTTGATGCGTACCGAAAGCGTACTTTCTATCTCCTAATGATTCCCGTGCCAAATAATACGTAGTGTACCCAGTTCGTACTTTGTATCTCCAAATAATTCCTCTGCCAAATATGTAGCAAGCGTACCCAGTGCCTACTTTGTATCTCTAAATGATTCCTGCGTCTAAAAAGTATGAAGTGTACCCACTGCCTACTTTTTATCTGTAAATGATTCCTGTTCCAAATAAGTATGAAACTTAACCATTGCCTACTTTGTATTTTTAAATTATTCCTGTGCCAAGTAAGTCAGATGCATAAATTGTTCTTACTTTGTATGCCTAAATGATTCCTGTCCCAAATAAGTATGAAGCGTACCCAGTGCCTACTTTGTATCTCCAAATGATTCCTGTGCCAAATAAGTATGAAGCGTACCCAGTGCCTACTTTGTATCTCCAAATGATTCCTGTGCCAAATAAGTATGAAGCGTACCCAGTGCCTATTTTGTATCTCCAAATGATCTCTGCGTCTAAAAAGTATGAAGCGTACCCAGTGCCTACTTTTTATCTCTAAATGATTCCTGTGCCAAATAAGTATGAAGCGTACCCAGTGCCTATTTTGTATCTCCAAATGATCTCTGCGTCTAAAAAGTATGAAGCGTACCCAGTGCCTACTTTGTATCTCTAAATGATTCCTGCATCTAAAATGTATGTTGCGTACCCAGTGCCTGCTTTGTATCTCCAAGTGACTCCTGTGCCAAATAAGTATGAAGCGTACCCAGTGCCTATTTTGTATCTCCAAATGATTCCTGTGCCAAATAAGTATGAAGCGTACCCAATGCCTACTTTGTATCTTTAAATGATTACTTTGTCAAATAAGTTTGATGCGTACCGAAAGCCTACTTTCTATCTCCTCATGATTCCTGTGCCAAATAATATGCAGTGTACCCAGTTCGTACTTTGTATCTTTAAATGATTCCTGTGCCAAATAATTATGAAGCGTAACCAGTGCCTACAACTTTGTATCTCTCTATAATTCCTGTGCCAAGTAAGTTATATGCGTATTGTGTTCTTACTTTCCACTGTAAATGATTCCTGTGCCAAATATATCTGAAGCATGCCCAGTGCCTTACTCATGTCTCTAAGTCTTTTCTTTGGCAAGTAAGCATGAAGTGTTACAAGTGCTTGCATTGTATCTGTACATGATTCCTGTGCCAAGTAAGTCAGGTGCATTTAATGTTGATACTTTGTAATTGATTCCAGTGCTAAATGATTATGAAATATACCCAATGCTTGCTTTGTATTTCTAAATGATTCTTTTTCCAAGCAAGTCATAAGTGTATTGTATTCTTACTTTGTATCTCTAAAAGATTCCTGTGCCAAATAATATGAAGCGTACACTGTGCCTTGCTGGTGTCTGTAAATGATTCCCGTGCCAAATAAGTATGAAACATACCTAATGCCTACTTTTTATCTCTAAATGATTCTCATGCCAAATCAGTGAGAAGCGTACCCAATGCCAACTTTGTATCTTTAAATGGTTCATATGCCAAATAAGTATGAAACATACCCAGTTTCTACATTTTCTTCAAATGATTCTTGTAAGTAAGTCAGATACGTACACAGTTCCTCTATTTTATCT
Organism: Sepioteuthis lessoniana; assembly: GCA_963585895.1. Taxonomy (NCBI): domain Eukaryota; kingdom Metazoa; phylum Mollusca; class Cephalopoda; order Myopsida; family Loliginidae; genus Sepioteuthis; species Sepioteuthis lessoniana. The sequence continues at coordinate 109,866 of CAUZXS010005695.1, read as the reverse complement.
CTGAATTATTCTTGTGCCTGAAACTGATGGTGCATAGCCTGTGTTTACACTGTGTTCCCGAAGGATTCATCTGCCAAATAATTATGAAACGTGCCAACTAAGTCAGAAGTATCCTTTTTACGAGAATAATGATCTGCTAAATCACTGACACTTTAAGAATTATCCTCTTCAAAAAGTTAGCCTGTTAGGAAATGATCCTTTTCCAGATGCATGCATCACTGGTAAAAGTCTTGTTACAGATAAGTGAGTGTTTGTAAATAATCCTGTGCCAGATTAGTGTGTTACTTGAAATAATCCATTCACTGATTTGTGTGTCCCCTGTAAAAGTCCTGTGCCAGATTAGTTGTCATTTGCAAATAATAATAAGCCAGATGAGTGTTTGAATTGAATTAATGCTATGCCAGAGAAGAGTTTTTAGAAATAATCCTGTGCAAGCAAGATAAGGGTGTTATTTGAAATAATTGAGCCTGATTTGTACTTCTCTGCAAAAATGCCTGTGCCAGATAAGTTTGAGTTGACGAATAATCCTGTGCCAGATAAGTTTGTGTTGATGAATAATCCCCTGCCAGATAAATATGTTTCTTAAATGTGTCGCCATTGCTTTCTATCTATACCCTCCAGTGCCGGGTGAATATCCATCTAAATAATCCTCTCTGAGACGAATAGTCTTGTGCCAATAACCAAATAAGTCAGAAACGTTATCAATGCTTACTTTGTCTCTCTAAAGGATTCCTGTGCCAAGTAAGTCAAAAGCATTCTCAGATCCTGTTTTGTATAGCTAAATGATTCGTGTGCCACATATGAGGCATACCCAGTTCCAACTTAGTATATCTTAATCATTTGCCATGATATAGATAAGTTGCCCACTCTGAATAATCCTCTCCCAGATATGTTGGTGGCGGAATAATCCTCTCCCAGATACATGCATTTCTTCTTAATAATCTCATCCTTAATAAGTAGCTGTTACTGAATATAACCCTGCCAGATAATCAATAATCTTGTTGCAGACAAATGGCTCTTAGTGAATGCTTCTTTTCATGATGCATTGGTGTCTTCAAATAATTATTTTCCTAATCAGTCCATCTCTGTGGATAATCCTGTGCCAGATAAGTGAGTCTCTGGAATCATCCTTTGTCAGATATGTGGGGTTCTTTGTATAATCCTGTGCTAGATAGGTTGGTGTCAGATAAATTGGTTTCTTCAAATAATCATGTGCCTAATACATATTATTTTCGCTAAATATTTATCTTTTATTATCCTCTTCTTGATAATCTATCTTTATCATATTTCTAAGTGTTTCTATTTATTTATAAGTGTTTATATTTTCTGCTTTGTTCATTTATGCTAATTTTTAATTTGTTTGTAACATCTTATTTAAAAATTTTGTTTTTTATTCTAGGTAAGCCTTTTTTTTCTTCCTGTAACCAGTGAATTGATATTTTCACTCAGCCAAGTTTCTTTTGTGTATCAAAACTATCAGATAAATATTTACTATTTTTTTCATCATAAATTTTTCTTACCATATCTTGTTGAAAATTTCTTTTTAAATGGTCTCTAATATCTGAAGTCATCTTCTATTTTAAAGCTGCTTTTACAATTTCAGTTAATTTTTTTTTTTTTTTAATATGCATTTTTATCTATAATATAGTTTCTTGACAATCTTTTTTGCCAGGGCAACCTTGTAGACAGCTTTAACATCCCTCAGTATTTTAACACAAAATATAGAATTTTCAAAATCATTTTCTGATGAAGCCTTCAGAGTAAAACTTCAAATAAATCAAGAATTTTGGTTTCATACTCTTTTTTTTTAATCCCTTTTATAAAGTAGAGGATTCAGATTTCTATGATTATTTACCCAGAGTAATCTAGGCATATAATTTCTTGATCCTCAAAATGTCACTATTTCACAATAAATATAGACATTAATGCTGAACAAGATTTTTGAAATCATTATAACAATTTAGTTTTATGTAGGCCCTCAAACAGCTTCCCTACACTGCTAGATTGATTCAAAGACTGTTATTTGTTGGAACAAGCCCCAAGAGGATGAATGGCTATTTCAATGAGTTTTCTTTGTCATATTTTAAGGCAATGCATTTTTTATTCTTACAACAGGAATTGTGGATTGGAAATGTCCACTCAACTTTTAAAAAAAAATTTTATTTTATAGTTGAATGAAATAAACATGATTTAGTCTTATATTTTGTCAACCATAAAGTTCTTTATCATACAGATTATATTTCCATGTATGTAAATAATGACATAATTTGAAAATCTGTATTGTCAACCTTATTTTGATAACTCAAATTAGGCAATACTTTGATTACATCTGCATTTTAAAGATCACATTAGTACAACATTCTAAATATGAATTTTTGCTATTGTTTTCTTTTAATTTTTAGTTGCTTTTTTTATCACAACTCGTTAGTGTTATTTTCTGACTGCTAGGAACTGTGCAGATTAAAAAAACAAACTATAGTCATTCAGTTTGACTGTAATTCATGTCTCCTTTTTCCTTGGAAGCTTGGTTAAGTGCACCAGCTGCTTGACCATCTGAGCCTCAAAGTTCCATTGGTCTACAAAAGCTCAAATTAAACCTAAAAACTCATCTTTTATTCTCTCTCTTGATTCTCTCATGTCTTGTCAAGTGTTTAGAATATACTGACTGTATCCATCGAAGAGGGGTAAAACTTCCGCCCTAAAAATTGGTGCCCTGAGTATGACACAATGCAACATCTCATGGTGAGGCTCCAGTTCTGGATATCTGCAGAGAGTGAAGTACTCCTTCATTGCAATTACTCCCAGGTCCAACTTGACCTGGAATGATAGTACCAGTTCAGGTCACTTCTATAGGTTAAATAGATCTATTTAAAATTTATTTATATTTAATAGGAATATTTAATGCTATATAACTTAAAATTATTTGTATTAAGCATCGTTACTTAAACTCTAATTGTTTACTAAGGATTATTATAATTAGTTATTATTATTAGTTACTTGAAACTATATAACTGATGGCCCAGTCAGCTGGGGCTGCAGGATACACTGACTGCATCTCTGCAGAGGGGTAAGACATCCCCAACAAGTGTCCTGGATATGACACAAGGCAATCTGATGGTGAGGTTCCAATAATGCTTGAGCTTTGGGGAATGTAGAGAACCCCTTCCTTGCCAATTCTCCCAGGTCCACTCTGGCCTGGAGTGATAACACCTGATAGGGTCCTATCTATGGGTTAAATAGAACTTAAGTGTATTTATGATTATTAGTATTAGATAGGAATACTTGAAACCCTACAACTATGTGTAAATTATTTGTATTATATAGGAATACTTGATATACAAGGTGAGCCAAAATCACCAGTTTTCATGTTATAACTACTTGAAATCAAGAAGTGTTTTCTACTTGCCCTATATATATATATATATATATATATATATAACCGTGTGCGAAAACTGTTTGACCATCCAAGCTACGAAGTTCCATTGATCTGCAGGAGCTCAAATTAAACCTATAAACACATCCTTTATTCTGTTTCTCAATCTCTCTTAATACCATATTCATTATTACTTTTTTACACTATTAGTATTAATAGTAAATTTTAATTTATTTTTAACAGAACCTTTAACATCCATTACTTTTGACTCATAATTTCTTTCATCTTTTTGATTTTAAGTTGATTTGAATTGCATAAGAAACTTAAAAATACACTATCATATTGTAATTTTTATTCTTTCAGCGTTGATGTTGTTCGTAACAAGTTGGACTCGGAAAATCTGGGAATCATCACGCTGAGCAGCTTCATGCAAGAATTCTATCCGGATGAAGGTAGCCAGGGGTGTCCAAATCATTTCATAGTGTTCCATTACAATGGACTATCTCGGTCATGTCCACACAGCAAAGTAAGTGAAACCCAAAATAATAAAAGGGCAACCACTTCTATAATCTTTTAATTTATTTTGTAAATATGTAGTTATGCTTTTTAACCCCCTGTGAAAAATTAGTCCCAATAACTAATGATGCACGGTGAGAACCATACTCTGCATCATTTGCATGCTAAGAACATTTGAATAAAAAAAAACTTGAAACTAGAATTGATAAATACAATTGTAGTTGACAAGCAAAATTGATCTGTTTGCAATGTGTGAAAGTAAATATAGATGAAATCAATAAGTAAGAGGTTAGAGGCTGATTCCATCAGCCTTTAATTTCAACCACATCTTCTTGGGGAGAATTCTTGTGTTGTAGGAGCTGACATGCTGGAATGTGACATCATTGCAAGTTTGAGCTCTTGTCATGCTACTACGTTCACTTTTGGATTATAACACCCTTGGGAAAGGCATGAACTTGCTTATTTCCTTAGCTATGGGTTAAATGATATTACTGATGTTCTCCTTTGAGGATGGCTTTGGCATTACATAGCCCACAATGATTGATATGACATTAAACAAAGAAACTGAACCACATTTTATTTTTTAGAATTTATATCATAATTGAAAATAAGATATTCTGTAATTATCATTTGATATTTATCTCCCTTGAAAAATATGATTGCTGAATCCAAACAATTATGAAATTGCTTTGTTCTTTTAGTATTTTAATGCTACTGCCTTAGCAAATATCAATGTTAACAAAAATTGGATTTTTATTGTATAGCTACATATTTGCTGTATGAAGCTTTTATGGTTTTAAGGTGTGATTTCTGTGAATATTTCCGTAAAAATGACACAAAAACTAAGTGGAACGTTTCACTGATTTATTTGATAAGTTACGTTTGAGATGATAAGGAATGAACCACTGGATGTGCGATAAGTCTCCTGTTCTACCACTCCGTGATCTTCGTCCAATGTGTGATGGCCGACCTCCTGAACCCAAGGGCGATCACTCCCTAGTCAAAAGGGAAGTAATTATTTTCTTAGGATTGATCCTAATAGAAGCAAAGTAAAAATAAAAATTTTTCATTCAGCTTTTTCCCCTCCCTCTAATTTCCTAGCCACTCAGGATAATGTTTACTTTTTTCTTGAAAAACTTTTATTAAAATTGATCAATTACAATTTAAGCAAGACAGTTTGTGAAAAAACTTTTACATAAAAATGACCCCCCCCCCTTTAAAAAATATTATATACAAATCTTTTTGATCACACCCTGTCCATAACCTAAGCTATGACCAGTTTTAGAATTAAGATTATTATTATTATTAATAGATTAACCCTTTGACACACTAGGTACATAGGTGTCAGATACACCCTTTCATAATTACTTTTCGAAAGTAAACGCATTTTTAAAAATCACAAACTGCACTAAAAATGAAGATGAACATACAATGTAATTTCTGCTTTTAGTTGATCTGGCATATATATATATATATATATATATATATTAAATACCCTGTCTAGTGGCAAAAGCTGTTTGGTAGTGCCAGGAGTGGCAGTATCGCCTTGAGCTACCGAAACTGTGTTATCACCCCTGGGTGATGAGAGCAGAGTATTGCACATGCTTTCACACGTATGATTAAAAAAAAAAAATAGGTGTCAGATACACCCTTTCACTATTAGGCATATAGGCTGATAACTATACTGTCTCCTTTGGATGTCAGAATATAAAAAATATGATAGTTCAAATTATGAATGATGCAATGGTAGTTTCATTAAAAATACATACAACAGATATCTTAGCCACAGATTTTTAACCAATGCATTAAAGTGATTCTCACCAATGTGTGAAACCAAGTTCACTTCAGATCAATAAGTAAAAGGTTCACTAAATGCTTTTTGGTGTTAATTTTACAAATTTAGAAATTTTAAAAACAAAAAAATTCAATTTTGTGACTTAGTGTCAGCTGACTCATGAATAAGAGATATAAGTGATTGCTGAGGACTATGTAGATACCTGGGCATCCCACTCAATAAAAGCATGGATTTTTTATTTTTTTTAACAATATGTATTTACCCAACCCCTCCATCATGGTCAGGATGCAACACAATGTCAGTTTTTAAGTAGAGTACAGCTGGTTTGAATTTAGAACTTTCTTTTTAATCTGGTTGCCATACTAAATGCCCAGTCTGCTCTAATATTTACTCATGGCTGAAGCAGCGAACAGAAGGATTCATGTCTATCCTATGGGCATTAGTATGAAGAGAGAAGCAAGTAACCTTCTCCAGGATTTGAACTTGGTTCATCCTGTCCATTTCTTGCAATAGCTGATACATCATGTGCTTCTCCAGTTGGGGGGTAAATGATTAAACATTGACAATATTCAATTTGTGCCAATAAGATGGAAGGAATCTTGCTCAGTTGGCTGGGACTGTAGAATACACTGACTGTTTCTCTGTGGAGGGGTAAGACCCCACCTCCCAACAATTGTCCTAAATATGACACTAAACAATCTGATGGTAAGGCTCTAGTAATGCTGGATGCGGAATACCCCTTTATTGCCATTGCTCCCAAGTTCACTCTGGAGTGGTAACATCTGATAGGGTCCTATCTATGGGTCAAATAGAACTAAACTGTGTACTTATGCTAAACTGAATTGCTTGAAATAGGACTGTTTTGACAACTGTGTAAACAAAAAACTCTACTTAGACTGAATTGTTTGAAATAGAACTGTTTATAGGTATAAAAATGGATTTGGCATTAATAACCTATAATGGTTGATGTGCCATAAAGCCATACCAATGGAAGGGATCAAATTATGTTTTTGCCTCCATAAAAGTTTTGGCTAGTTCAGCTTACTGTATATTTTAGTATTTAACTTGTAGAATTTCCATGGAAATTGTAGGTTCTGAGTTCTGCTCTCTTTATAAGACTATCCCAAGTCTCAGAACTTCTGCTCAGAGCTTTCTGCTCCAACCATCCTACTTAAAAAGCTGGAGCAAAGAGCACCCAACTAAACTGACCCTAGCTGATTGCTCACTGCTAGCTATTGCAAGATATTATCAATTATAAAAACATTGAAAATTACTTAGACATTTTTTTTTCCCTATTGAATTGTTGAAATCAGCTATACTGAATCTTAGCCAAAAATGTTTATCGGCTTAAGAATGAATTCAGCTCTGACCAATTCAGAATAGAATTCACCTTAAATTAGTGTTGATTTATATGTTTATTTAAATTTTAGTTGCAGCTCTATCAATCATTATCATTAATCATTTTGACTTCTATTATCCTTCATCTTCTTAATTCTAATTGTTTTTTTGTTTTTTTTATCTCAACTCACTTGGGTTGTCACTTCTATTACAGCAAAGAAAGGTTCATATCGAAAACAAGAATAAAGAATAAGTTCTGAAATGAACTCATGTCCCTTTCTGCATCAGAAACGCCTAGTTCTGAGTACCAACTGTTATATGAACTCAGCTACAAGAACATGAATGGTATTATACAAGTTCAAATAATATCTATAAGGCAAATCAATAACAAGTCTCTGATTGGTTGATTCCTTGTTATTTTACACCACAGTTGTTCAAAATATTTTTAAGCCTTTAAATCATTATTTTATACACGATTAGTATTAATTTTTGGTTTTTTTTTTTTTTTTTTCATAAATTATTTTTTCAGATACCAGTCGTATTAAGGTTTTTTGTTTTTTAACAGGAGCTTATTTAATCTTCTTTCCAATGTGTACTTGCTCCTATATATGTGACAATACAAGTAAGTTGCAATAAAAAGCAACTAGAATTAAGAATATGAAGGTTTAGTTGTCATCAAAATTATTGATAATTCTATAGGTTTGTTTACTTATTTTTCTGTGTCTTTTTTTTTTTTTTTTTTTTTTTTTTTCTGATTTTATGCAACTGTTGATGTATTTTGATTTTGTTATATCTCTCCATATAACTTTCTCTTCTAATTGTGTGTATTCTATTTTTGTTTTGTTCTAGGTGTGTTTCCAAGAAGGCACCATCACATTATTGGTTCAGGAAGATTATGACATGCAGATTATGGTGGAAAGTACACCTATTAAGACATGCCTCGAGACGAAATGGCCATTTATGGAGATCACTTGGAAAGCCAATATAACTCCCTCATTGAACTAAATAAACTTCATCATTTTATCTTGTTAATGTTTGAATGAGCTGGTGCCATAATGTTACACAGGGTATCTAATTGGTGTCTACATGCAGGCTGTGTGTGATCACCCAATTCCGTTTGTCTTGAAGATTTTCCTATCCTTTGCTTGAGACACTACTTGGGTGGTAGGAGAGGGAGTTTCTCCATGGGTCACCGCTCCCAGCATTTGAGCTCCTGGCCCTTAGTCTTCTGTTGTGAATGTTTATTGTCATTCATGGTTTGATTGCCCTGTCGTTATACAGGGCTAGTGAAGGCCATACAGAATGCGTCTGTCTAGAACTGACACTGACCGCTCGTTGGTGGTTGACTCGGTCTTCAGGCCGTTTATCTGTGTGTCGCTCTGTCAATGTGTTGACACATTAAATGTCTCTCACACATCCATGAATTAAAAAATAAAAATAAAAAAAACCCTTACACACAAAAAAGTGACTACTGGTTTCTCTTTCATCTGCAAACATGTTAACTTAACCAATCACACAGACACATGCACACATATATCAGTTGCTTATCATCTGCTTTCCCCTTGAACAAACCCACTAACATTGTAACTGTAGGTCAATACCTGTTGTCTGTTGCCTGTCTTAACTATGCAATTTCACTGACCGCTGGTCTCTCTCTCTCTCTCTATATTTCATCAAGTCTGCATCTTAACCCGTTGTATCCAAGAAGTGCTTTTATAGCACAATGTAAAGCAGAATAAATTAATATTTATTGTGAGCAACATATTTAATGTAAATAATATTATTCACCTTGGAACTCTTTGAAATATTGTCTCTGTTCCATATTAGTTGCTACATTTAGTGTATGAAATTTATATGCAAATGTAACAATTATTATGGGACAAGTATATTTTACAACCTCTATCCCATTATAGTTGTTGCGTTTAGTGTATGAAATTTTTATGTAAATGTAACAACTATTTTTGGACAGAGGTAATTATTCTGATAGGATCAAATGAAGCCTTAGGTTTATTTTTTTTTTATTTTATTTTATTTTTTTTTTTATGTGTGTGTGTGTGTGTGTATATATATATATATATTTCATGAAGAAAAACAACAAACTGGTCACATTAGGATTATAAATTTATTTCCATTCTGTTATGCATTTTTGAAAAATGAAAAAACACGAAGAAAAAAAAAATGAACAGGACTTCTTCAGATCTTATGGATCCATAAGATCTGTAGAAGTCCTGTTAATGTTTTTTGATTTTCAAAAACGCATAACAGGATGGAAATAAATTTATAATCATAATGTGACCGGTTTGTTGTTTTTTTCTTAATGAAATTATTGCTCTGTAATGTCTGTTACATTGAGCTCTTTACTAGGAAAATTTAAATGTTCACTCTTGAATAGTTTTCTTGTCCTGATGGAATTACTACCAACTCCGGTTTAACTGGACCAAATAATACATATATATATATATATATATATATATATATATATACACACACACATGGCTTAGAAGCTATAATTGGTTAAATAAGGACCTGATCAATGTAGATTTTCCATACATACATACACGCGCACGCACACACATACATTGACCAGTTATTTACCCTGCTGTATCGTCTATCTATGCAATACATACATTTCTTAATTTATTTGGTCTGCCATCTCTCAGTAGTACTAACTCTGATGACATGTTGCTATCTTTTTGTGTACAGTATGCATTTATTAATCCATGATTCAATAAAAATCACCAACACCTCATTTGCTGCTTTTTACAGCCTCTTGGATATATTCCCCCCACCCAAATCCATATCAAATTTGATAGATTGGAAATCTCGGATTGCTCTATAGTTTCTCTTTTTACAGTTCAATATTGTTATATATCAAAATTAGTCTTGAATTAAGTCTTTTTATTTGTCTTATTTTTAGGTAAAGCATTATTATTATTATTATTATTATTATTATAATAGTAGTAGTCCTAGTTAAAAGCAGGGTAAGGTTAACCTCAACTTTTTAGACCTTATTTTTCTGATGTAGGTATCATAATGAAAAAAGACCCAAGCCTGACCTGTTTACTAAAATTTTTCTTGTTCCCAATGAAAATAAGGTTCAGGTTAACCTTACCCTGCTTTTAACTAGGTCTATGATTATTATCCTAATGATAATTATTTATTTTATTTTTTTTATTGCAGTTCAGTCCAGGTAATCATACTATGATTGTAAGGAACAACATGTATAGAAATAATAAAGAATAAGCTTTTAGTGAGAGTTAAATTTTCCATTTTGCCTCAAGGAAACCCAGCTGAACTCTTCAATAATCCAATCAGTTGAGCTGTGAACAGTTACTGACCTGCAGAGCCCAAATTAAACCCACAAAAGATTCTATTAATTGTAGTAATGTATTTAAATAAAAAAAAATAAAAAAATGGAATCAAATAAGTCAAAATTATTAATATTAATGATTGACAATAATGCATCTAAGAATAGAATTAAGATAAAATAGTTATAGTTAATTTTTAAAAGATGAGTCATCTCGAACTGATTTTCCGATTTCTCTCTGTAGATATCTTTAGTTTCATGTTTTCTACTTTCAGCTGTTCTCTAAAAATTCCAGACGAGTGATTTTTTTTTTTTTTTTTTTTTTTTTTTTTTCCTTAAATTTTAGAACCTTTTCCTTATGATGCATAGGTTTTGTTTTTTTTTGTTTACTCAACTTTATTTACAAATGATGTGATGGCAGGGAAGGGATTTGATAATTCCCCTTTTGAATATGAAAAATCTAAAATAGATGTATCAAACTCTAACATGACAAGGCCATAATGTTTTGGGAAAAAGAGTCAAAGTGAGATGGGAGGTAAAATTTCCACCAGTTAGAGGGAAAAACCTCACTACAACAAATCAGTCATCTTTTTCTTATACAAACGAATGTATGTATCCGTAAATACTATAGTAAACTACAATAAAATGTTCAATATTAATAAAAAAATTTAAAAGAATGAAAAAAATTATTTGAATTAATTGTCTCTGAAGATGGTTCAACTGTAAGCTATTGACGAGTAGTTAACAAGTGTGGATTGTAGGCTGTATTTTTGAGACCTGGATCTTAGATTAAAACGTCAGTAAGTTTTCATTTTCGTTACCTCTCCTAATGTGATAACCCCCCCCGCCGTCAAACATGAATAGAGTATAAAATTATAAAAAAATAACTTTTTTTTTTTTTTTCTTTAAGAAATTATCTAAAATATCTTTGTATTATTGTAGAAAAAAAAAAAAGGTTAATTCCTGCCACTCAGAACAAAATATGATGAACCTAAATCTTAAATGACCTATATAAATTTGCACCTTTTATAAGTTCAGAGGAACTATAAAACTCAATATCTAAAAGCTGCTTAAGTGTGGACTATGAGGTGTTATTTTATTTTTATTTCTTTTCTGTTTTATACGTAAGTTTAACACGTACGATAGGTCATCTTGTGTAAATTTCATTGATGAAATATTGTCATTAATTTTTTCAGTAGTTTTTCTTGTCATTTTATGTTTCTTGTTCTTAAGTTGTCTGAATTCTTTTGATGATGCATTGATATTAACTTTTTACTAGTTTGTTTAATCTAATACTGTTGTTTGTTTATACCTTCATAGTAATAATAGATATAATAGTTTTAAGTTGTCTTAGTTTTTTTTTTTTTTTTTTTTTTTTTTTGAAGCATTGTTAATTATAACTGATTTTTGGATAGTTTTTTCCATATTATCTCTGTTACTTGTTTATGCCCAGTATTGATAATAACTATAATAATGTTGTCTGAATTTCTTAGATGAAGCATTGTCATCATTTTCTGGCTAATTCATTTTTAAAAATTTTATATATATATATATATACATACTTACTTTATTTAGTAAGTTGGCCAACCATAGTCAAGGATGACCTTAAGAGCCCCCTTTTCAATAGCTACTACACCAAAGTGTTGGGAAAGTTGCTACTCTTTTCCTTAGATTGTTCTACTTACCCTTGATCAATACCTTATAATGCTGAGAATGAAGCAAAGAGGCATAAAGTACCTTTTTTTTTTATTTTTTATTTTTCTTTTTGTCTGTCTTTGGTATGACTTGACCTGGGACCATTGGTGAACACTCTAACCATTGATCCAATGGGCCGGTACTATGACAATAGGCCAGTATATATATTCAATGACCATTAAACAAATAACATTGAAATAAAGAATGAGGTTCTCAGGAAAATTGGACTCTTTCGTCTTATTCTTGGAAACCTATTGTTACTACTACTACTACTAAGTAAAGTTGGCGAGTGTTAAAGGCGACCCGAAGGCTCCCTTTTCAATAGCTACTACACCAAGGTGTAGGGCAGGGCGCTACTGCTTTCCCTGGATTTCTTTACTTTACCCTTGATACATACCTTATATAGCTGAGTGTTAAGCAAGGAGGTATCAAGTACCATTTTTAAAGTCTTTGGTATGACGCAACCTGGGGTTGAACCCAGGTCTCCCAGACCATTGGCGAACACTCTACCGACAAGTGTAAACAATACTTATGTGGTTTCACAGCAGGTGGGTGAAGTAAAAATATTAGCTTAGTTTCAAGGGCAGCACTTGCACCCTCATCTAAAAGGGTAAGGGCTAAATTTATTGCCTTGTACCTCTGAAGAAGAATGCTGACTGAACTAAACAATTTTTGTTCCCACCTTGCAAGAGTCTCAATCCCTGCTGGGTATGTATTTACCTAACCCCTCTACCACTAGCAGGATGTGACACAAGGTCAATTTTTAAGCATTTTTTTTTTTTTTTTTTTTTTTTTACAGATTTGAATTATTTTCCTTCTAGACTGGTTGCTATTACGAGAGGCTTATCTTCCCTACTATTTACTCATAGTTGGAGGGAGAATGGTTGGATGCATAATTTTCTCAAGAGCATTAGCACAATGTGAAGTGCAAACAGCCTCAACCATGATTTAAACTCTGGTAGCCATGTTTGTTTCCTTTAGCAATAACCCTTACACCATGATAGCCCCCTCACTAAACTGACCTTGTGTCACGTGGGGAGCTAAATTATTGACTACTAGGTGTAAGCAAATAAGTGTTGAATAATTGAAATAAAAGAATTGATAAGATTAAATTTGAATGATGTCTGTTGGTTTGTCTTAGTGGCCTTATTAATCAGGCTTTGTTCATGTTAGACAGACTTCCAAAGATACTGGATGCAAGATCAAATCTTTTAGGAAGCTATTTCTTATATTTCTGATCCTTGCTGTTTACAATTGTAGAATTAAATTTTATATTTATTTTATTTATTTTTTTAAAGATTTTTTTTATTATTCATTTATTTTTAAGATAAAAAACTGAAATAGGTAGTGTTGGTGGTGATATCCCTTTCTCTCGCAAAATGGGATTTGAAAATAAAACTAGACGAGATTATATAGAAGATTTTATTGATTTATCTGTTTATTCTCTTGATAATGAGTAAACAATATTTTCAAAACTTATTCCTTTGTTGAAACATCACTTGGCAACTTTATTCAACACATACAACCAAACACTTTGGCCTTTAGCTTGGATTAAAGTGTGGTATCTGTTCATTTCCCTCTGTTATGTTTTTGTCTTCATGCACAAAAACAAGGTGAGCCAGGTCCTGGGACTTTGAAACTTACAGCAGCAGCTTTTATTGCATTCAAGAGCCACCTGCTGAGCACTGGTTGTCATGACATGGTAACTTTTTTGTCCTTGCACACCAAGCATTGAAATGACTTCCTTGGGGAGGTCGTTAAATTTTAAGTGCTTTCTTTGACTTTTTTTAAGGGGGGGGTCTCCACTGCATAACAGCTAAAGGGCTGGACTGCAGCCTCAAAGCAAGTTTAAACTCCACTTGCACTGTTATGTTCACTTTCAGGCTTTTTTTTTTTTTAAAAAGGTATCAAACTCCCTCATCCTCCTAGCTATGGGTTAAATAGTATAACTGCTGTTCTACAAGGATGGCTTTGGAATTAAGTAACCCACAAAGGTTGATGTGCCATTTAAAAACAAAGAAATCAAACCAACCCGATATTTTTCTGCTGTTGCTGTCCTGTCTATTTCAGCAAACATTAATTATTTCTATCTTTGTTCTGCTGCTCAAATTGCAAATACTTCATCACCACTCTTTGATTTCAGAATTTTCCATCGCAAATTTCATGGTCATAGATCTAGCCATCTTTAAGATAGGCAAAGAGATTTTTAAAAAATGATGTTGAATGAATTAGAGTAAGAAAATACTGTCAGGTTTTTATAGCATAGATAGATTTCTCCTTTTGAGCTTCATATTTAAAAATTTTGAACCTCATTTTAAGACAAAGTATTCCCCCCCCTTTTTTTTTACAAGATATAATAGAAGTTTATAAGTGTGAAAAGATACAGTACTGGTTCACAACTATAAACTAATGAACATCGTAATCACAAAAACAGATCATTAGAAACTAAAACCAGTTTTACATAGTCCCTCATAGAGAGAACTTGATTCAAGATAGCAGTGAAATGCATTTGTATATGATTGTATATTCTCATACACAAAATGTGGTAATCCAAGTTATTGTTTCATATTACTTTAACCAATAAACTGGAACAGTTTGATGTTATCTCACAAGTCAGTGTTCAAAACTTGAAAATACAACTGTGATTTCCAGAGACCTTATCTGGTGGATTCTATTGACATGACAGAAGTAAATCTAAAATTCTAATCACCTCCTTATTTCATTAGATCATTCGTATACTATATACAAGGTATTTCAGAAAGGATACATCTTTTTTTTCTTTAAAGCAATTCATCATTTATCTAACAGAAACAGCATGTATCAAATTAATGAAGACGAATCTCTGTTATAAAGAAAATTGGTTAAGAACAAACATTTCAAGAAGTCGATAAGTTGTAGGTGTGATTGAGGCTTCTAGAATACCAATATCTCTTGTAGCTTAGTAGGTAAAGCAGCTGGTATGAATAACTCGACTTTTCTGAGACAAAAAAGGAGAGCTTCTCTGAGAACTTATCTTTCACCCTAATGCATGCTATCATAGAAATAATGACAATAGCCAGTTCAATAAATAAGATTAAATGGCGAAAATAAACACATCTTTTGGAAAGGTATGAACCCCCTTATCCTCCCAGCTATGGGTTAAATAGTACCACTACTGTTCTTCTAGGAGAATGGCTTTGGCATTAAATAACCTACAAAGGTTGATATGCCATTAAAAAAAACAACCAACCAACTAAAAACGTCTTAAACTTTAATTTAAAAAAAGAAGTAAAAAGGTTGAACTTCAATTTGAGTTTTTTTTTTGTTGTTGTTTTGTTTTTTTGTTTTTTAGCATGATATATGGATTGAGAAGTGTGAAGATATACAGTATTTGTTCACAACGATAATAAACACCATATAATCCCAGATCATAAGAAACAACTCAATTCATACATTGTTACCTTGTGGAGATCTTGTGCCAAGATTGGAGGAAAAATGCTTTTGTATATGATTGTATATTTTCATGCACAAAAGTGTTGTAATCGAAGTTATTGTTTCATTAGACTTCAGCCAAAAAGTGTTTGTCTCTCAAGACGATGTTCAAAATTTGAATATACAACAGTGATGATTATCTTGGAAAATCGTGACGTGTTGCCTTTGACTAGCCATATTGTAAATACGATTGGGAGGGTTGGTTTACTATGCGTGTTTGTGCTATGGTTTCTTGCATTCACCTACTTTAAGAATTGTTTTACTTACAAATTCCTTTTTTTTTTCTCTTTTTTTTAAAATTTGAAATTCAATGTATTTTATTATTTATTTTAATTTGAAGTTCAACTGTTTTAAATTAAAACTAAAAAGATTTAGTTTACTGATAATACAGAACAGTCTAAAACTTTAAAATGGTTGACTTTTTAAACTATTTAAATGTCTACTGGTACCATTTTTACTTAAGATGAGATAAACTAATTGAAGACTTTCTGGGGATTGCTACAACCACTTTGACAACTGCTGTTTATATTCTGTGTTTATTATTACTCAAATCAATTAATAGGATTCCCCTCCCCACATACACAAACCCAATTTGCATTAATGTGCCCTTCTCTTCTTTCCTCTGCCACATATAAAATTCCCCAACCTGAGTAACCAGTTGTCATGACAGTCACTCTGTCCTTTCTGATCTCTCTCCACACATTAACAGATAAATACAGGCACACACATGTATAATATAAGCTTTTCAGTGAATTTTGTTGTATTTTATAATTACAATAATAATTGTTTTGTAAAGCGTCTAAATGTTTGTATTGTTATTGAAAAAACAATTTCCACACAGCTAATCGTGTTATGTTTTTTTTTCTTTTTTTCTGAGCACGCATTCAACTTTGCATGTTTGATCTCTCTCTCTCTCATATATATATATATATATATATATATATATATATATATATATATATATGAAAGTAGTAAATCCTACAGAGTCAGACCAATCTACCTATGTTTCACCTACAGGATCACCAGGAAAAATCTGACTTTTTTTTCTTTCTTTTTTTTTTTCTTTCTTTTTTTTTTTCTTTCTTTTTTTTTCTTTCTTTTTTTTTTCATTCTTTTTTTTTCTTTCTTTTTTTTTCTTTCTTTTTTTTTTCTTTCTTTTTTTTTCTTTTTTTTTCTTTCTTTTTTTTTTTCTTTGATAATCCAATAGGTGAAATCTTGGTAGATTCGTCTGACTCTGTAGGATTGAATACTTTCGGTGTTTTAGCTTAGTTGATCCTGCTGGTGTTTTTTCTTTTGACTAGGCATCGCACCACTATTTGATATTTTATTATTCATTAGGTTTTTTTTTCCATTATCAGTTTGTATAATCTTTATTTGCAAATTGTATTATCTGGTCTTTTTTTCTCACACTATCAGAATCTTATAAGATAATTATATATATATATATATATATATATGTATATGTATACCAATCCCTCCGCATGGGCAGGATACATCCCAAGGTCAATTTTTTAAGCAGTTTAATAGGTTTGAATTCAGTTTTCCTTCTCCTAGACTAGTTGTCATACTATAGTTAAAGAACCCGGTCTGCCCTCCTATTTACCTATAACCAGAAGGAGAATGGTTGGATTCATATTTTTCTAGAGTTTTAGCACTGTGGGAAATGCAAGCAGCCTTGTCCAAGATTTGAACGAGTCACCAAATTCGTTTCTAAAGATGTTATCTGTTACACCTCTTTATATGTGCATTCCCCACGAGTAATCCTTCATGGCCATTGCTCCCAGGCACACTCTGACCCATAGTGGTAGCACCTAATAGGGTTCTATCTATGAGTCAAATAGAATTGTTTGACCATTTAAACTGTGTGCAAACAAATGACTTACATTGAATTGAATTGTTAGAAATAGAACTGTTTGACCATTTAACTGTGGGTAAACAAATGACTTTCTAATTTAATTGTTAGTGATACATAGTACACTGAACCGAGTGTAAATGAATGAGTAATGTTAAATTGAATTTTTAGTGTTGAATAGCAATACTTGTAACCACTTCACTGTCTGTAGTAAATAGAATTATTCATGTTTGATAAAAATATCTGAAAACATTTAACTGTGTACAAAAAAATCTCCAGTTTGTTTAAAAATGTTATGAACAAAATGTGTTTACAGATCATATCTAATGTCTAAACAGGATTTGGCATTAAATAACCTACAATGGTTAATATGCCATTAAACCAAACCAAACCAAACCAAATCATATATTTAATATATATGTATTAAGAGGATCTGCCATTAAGTAACCTACAATGGTTGATATGCCTTAAAATCCAACCAAACCAAATCATAACTATTTAATATATATGTATAAAGAGGATTTGGCATAAAATGACCTACAAGGGTTGATATGCCGTAAAACCAAACCAAATTTTATATATTTAATCTGTAAATATAAACAGTATTTGGCATTAAATAACCTACAATGATTGATATGTTATAATGCCCACCCAAACCAAATCATATGTATTTCTGGCTAAACGGGATTTGGCATTAAATAACCTACAATGGTTGACATGCCATAAAACCAAACCGAGGCGATTGTCACTAATTGAAATACAATCAACTTTGTCTAGAATTGAAACTTGGCTTGTCTAATCCATTTTCTTTGGTGATAAAGCATAATGCAATATGCACAGCCCCAATGGCAGTGTTTAGAATACACTAAACTGCATCTGGTGGTGAGGCTCCACTTCTGGAGCTCTGGTAAGTCTGGAGTCACTTCTTCCTTGCCATTACTTCTAGGTCCACGCTCAATCAGGATAGTAGTGCCTGTTCAGGTTTCATCTATGGGTCAAATAGATGTCTTTGAAAATTATTTGTATTAGGAATACTTGATGTCATCGACTGTTTGTAAATTAAAACTAAAAATAGCTACTTAAAGCTATAGTTCTATTTCAAACAATTCAGTTTAGCATAAGTACACAGTTTAGTTCTATTTGACTCATAGATAGGACACTAGCAGGTGCTATCACGCCAGGCCAGAGTGGACCTGGGAGCGATGGAAATGAAGGGGTACTCTGCTCCAGCATTACTGGAATCTCACCGTCAGATTGTTTAGTGTCATATCTGGGACACTCATGGGGTGGGGTCTTACCCCTTTGCAGAGAAGCCGTTGGTGTATTCTGCAACCCCAGCCAACTGGGCCACATATCTTTTTAATATTTCTTGTTTTATCGCATTTAACTTTAATTAACTCACTCTTTCACTAATTCATGCTCTCTCTCTCTCTCTCTCTCTCTCTTACTCTCTCTCTCTCTCTTACTCACTTTTGAAACATTTCTGTGACAAAATGTTAGTCTGTTCTTCATTGCTATCCACATCCTTCAGTCATTCCAGGACAATCAGTTTTCTCTGGCTTCAGTGTCATTTACAAATTGTCTTGAATCAATCTGATTTACTTTTCGCCAATGGTCCAGGAGACCTGGGTTCAATCCCAGGTCGCGTCACACCAAAGACTTTAAAAATGGTACTTGATACCTCCTTGCTTAACACTCAGCAATATAAGGTATGTTTCAAGGGTAAAGTGGAGCAATCCAGGGAAAGGAGTAGTACCTCCCCCCCTACACCTCAGTGTTGACGCTATTGAAAAGGGAGCCTTCTGGTCACCAACTTTACTTACTAAATATACTTACCTACCTTGGGTTTTGGTTTTGTAAAATGGCATGTCAACCTTCAGTGGTTATTTAATGCTAAAGCAACATCAAGCTACCCTATTACAGAATGAATTATGCTCAGATATCTCATGAGAAGAGAGGTCCCCGCGGACTTTCTCGAAAACTATATATGGCACTAGACCTTGGTGTCTAGTTCAAGCCATAACCCGGCATACGTGCCCGGACCCACATTTGGGTTCGCGAAACTGCTTGCCTCATCAGGCTCACATTGCACCAAGTTAGCCGATGAGCAGCATACACCAGCAGAGTTTGAGTCTCGGCTCGTTTCCGACCTTCCCCTCCCCTTTATCCCCACTTTAATCCGCCTTCAGGCTTTTGACCATGTGTCAAGTCGTGTCTGGTGGAAGGCAGCGACAAATAAACAGATATCTCATGAGAAATTTATTCTGACCTATTTATTCTGAGTTGAATAGTGATCATTTACTAAGTTTAGCTTAGTTTGGTACAAGGCCAAAAGTATGGAGCATTGAGTGAGAATTGAACTAATTAACAATGAATAGGTAGTCTGTGCTAGAGTTAATTGAATAGTGATCATTTACTAAGTTTAGCTTAGTTTGGTACAAGGCCAAAAGTATGGAGCATTGAGTGAGAATTGAATTAATTAACAATGAATAGGTAGTCTGTGCTAGAGTTACTTGAATAGTGATTCAAGAAACTTCTTTTTTGACAATAAAAACATTGTTTCAACTTTTATATTACAAATAATGTTACACACGATGTTAATAAGTAAATTATTCTGTTTCAAGTCCCTACTTCAGGGTCTTCCTTTTGTACTCCGGTGTGTCAAAAGTTTTGTAATATTTTGTTAACATTAGGCTGTAGATAAATGGGGTGGGGTGAATGGTATGCCTCCTCAGCAACAGAAAGAAAAGAGTACAAATTGTAGAACGAAAGGAAATGGATTCCGTGATTTGTTTTCCCTACTGTTGTATCCTCAGACAATTGGGTATCCTCAGTTGACTAAAGAAATAACAACACACGCGCCTAGCAACCCTTCCTCAGTATACCTCTGGTCAGTTCGTTCGCTCTGTCAGTCAAAAAGCCGTTCACAAAGAACAACAACCATCACTCCTGCTGCTGACATGCTCTTTTATGCAAATTCCGGCATATAGAAATTTACATGTTTCTTCTCGCGAGACTCGAGATCGATCCACTATAACTTCTGCCTTCGGAAGTGAACATATTTTTTACTGCTGGACACGAGCACCTCTGGTGGTGTAACGGTTAACAAACTAGACTAGCAAACCGACACGAGTGAGTTCGAGTCTCATTGGGCGCCCCATTCATTCGGCCTTGTGCCACATCAAAGCAAAGAGCTTTGTAAGGCATAGTCTTAAGTGCTTTGATCCAGGAGGTAAGTTTCTTCTCTTGCTACGTAGGCATAATTTGGTAGCTTCAGATGCTTTTGCCAAAGTTATGAAGGTGACAAACCACACTGAGATGTCAAGCTCGCCCGATACCCTCTGAGTACTACTTACTGATCAAATGAGCTTTCACCTTTCATACAACAAATGTTTTTTGGTTGCTTCCACAACTTAGTTCAAACTCATAAAACATAAGTTCCTTAATTAGACAACATTGTATGCTCACCTGAGCAGGTTTCAAATCCCACATGAAGAGAAGCAATGCACAACATGTCAGCACACCAACTACCACTATACTACTAACTACAGTAGGTATTTTCTACTGGTTGAACTGCTTCAGCTGAGTGATACATATGTCACAAACTATCATGTACCAAAATATTACAAAACATTTGACTTAGTAAAGTGATGATGTCTAGATAAGTCAGTGTCAATTTGAAATACAGCTTTTTGAGAAACATGGGTTAGCACAGGTAAAGTACCTTTCCATATTTACCAACCCCTCCGCTTGGGCAGGATATGAGACAAGGTCAATTTTTGGGTTCTTCAGGGTTTTTTTTCTATGTTGACCCAGAAGGACCTAGAACTCTTCTGAATATAGCTCTCCCAAAATGCCTGTATTCTCTCTGGTCCCTAGAATCCAATTTTGAAAATCTGAACACTGGGTCTTCACTGACGTGTCTGTATCAAGCAATTAAAATCTATATTTTCTTCAAACCTTTTCTTATTTTAGTTTTGGTTTCTATATTATCATATTTACCAAGTCCTCCGCTCGGGCAGGATATGACACAAGGTCATTTTTTAAGCGGAGTTTAACAGGTCTGAATTCAGAGTTTTCCTTCTCCTAGATTAGTTGCCTCACCAAGGCTGAAGAACCCAGGCATAGCAGCAGGTCGCTTGTCTTCCTTCTGTTTTTAATCGTCATCCATCCTGTTGATTCACCACAGTAGTAATCAATACCTAGCAAGTATCGATAACTTCAAATACAAAACATTACAATAATTATTATTATGATTGACATTATTATCCGCATATGTTATCATCCTGTTGGCTGGGGCTGTAGAATACACCCACTGCACTTCTGAACAGGGGTAAGACCCTCCCCAATGGGGCCATCTGTTGGCCGTGGGTGACGCCGTCATTGATTCGGCGACAGAGTGATCAATGACTTGCAACACACCATTTTGGCCCTCACTTGGTCTGACGGACGGTCGGATTGCCCCGATCCAATCAATCATACCCCAGCACATATATGTTTATTTTCTCTCAAATATATTATCCAATCTTCTCTTGCGGAACAATGCCCAACCCTTTATCTTATAGGCACTAGAAGGCAGGGGCTGAGGGTCAAATATGTTTTGAAGAAATGATTTTTTGACCCTGTTAGATTGAGTTATAAAAACCAGAATTTGGCAGAGGCTCAAAATATTGCTCTTAATATGAGTATACTGGTATTGCATGCCCGTATCAGCCAAGGCGAATGGGTTTCCCTCTTGGTTAATTCCCTTCTCAAGTTGGACTCGTGGTGGGTCGTGGAGCATAGGACCAGTAAAAAACATATAACTGACATAGCTTCTTTTTCAAAGAAAAAATTCAAACGTAATTTAAACAAATTGGACTCTTCCGATAACGAGACAAGCACCTTTTCCCAAGATGCATTGTCATTGAATCTAACAGTGCTCCAATTACATATTTATCACCCTTCATAATAGGAAAAGTAATATCAACAAACTTAACGCCTATTACTGTCAAAAAATTTAAAAAAAAAAAACTCTGCTTGTCGAGGTGGAAAAGTGGAAATACACAGATTTTCTACTGAACATGACAAAGTTTCACAATATTAGTGTCAAAAAATACCCTCACAAATCCTTGAACGTATGCAAGGGGGGGTTGTGAGAAGTAAAGAACTCTCGTTATGCACCATCAAAGAAATAAAAAGAGAGCTAAAAAAAGGTGAGACTGAAGTGAACAGAGTATCAATTAAAAAAGAAGGGGAAAACAATAGAGACGAATACCTATATAATGAATTTTAACACCCCCAAAATAACCGAAAAAATTATAAGATAAACAAAAAAAAAAACCTACACCAAAACCAAAAATCCAAGAAAGAGAAAAATCACGTAATAAAACTCGATCAAAAGACAAAAGATCCCCAATATGACCTTCCGCTTCTACAGACTCCTCTCCAAATAAAAAAAAACGCTTAAAGATAAACAAAAATTTGCATCAAAACCAAAAATATAAGAAACAGAGAATACAGAAACAATGAATAAATTCAGAATATTAGAAAAGATGGAAACAGAGAGCTGCCCCCAATTAACTAAACCCAAAACCCAAAAGAATAAACCAACAAACAGCCTTGAGCAAAGGAATAATAATGAATCACCAAATAACTCTGTGGAACTGTCCGGATAAATACTATAAAAAATGTCTAACAAAATATTACAATGGAACAGTAGAGGAATTAGAGCTAATTACGAAAAACTGATACTACTAAATAAATTTAACCCCAAAGTAGTATGTTTTCAAGAAACATTCCTCAAAGATAAGAACCCGTTGAACATAAAACATTATCAGTCATATAATCATCTATACAAAGATGGACACAGAGTTTCTGGAGGTGTCTCCATGTTTGTTAGGGAAGACATTCCCCAACAGCAAATCAACATCAACAGTGAACTAAACGTGATTGCTGTTGTAGCAGAAAGAACTTCGTATTTTTGTTTGGCGTGTAAATTAATTTGACCGTTATGGTCGTCACATATTTTCACCCAAGGAGGATGACTTATCCTATTCAGCCCGGACCATTTTCCGGACAAGATAAAAATGGTGAAAGCCCACCAAATTCTCTCTTCCACAGAACCCTTCGAACAGGACGGACGTTCTTTCTGTTTGCTCCCTTATAGCATCAGAATCACAACACCATGAGGAAAGCCGTCTGATTTATGGACCTTTTGAGTCTACTCTCTTAGACCTAGGGTTCCCAGTTGAACATGAATTAGATGCATATAATCTGCCACACACAGGAACACCTTCATGTCGCCTCTAACTTTTGCTATGTGTACAGCGACGCGCAATTTCGCTCAGACATCCAGCTACCTCATTTCTGGGCAACATTTTCTGGAGACTTTCATGCCTCTCTCCTACAACAACCAGGACCACACATTTATGGGTGACTACATCATTCCTATTCCTTAACCAGCAAACCCGACTTTTGCTACAACTATGGCGACGTATATTCCGCCCAGACATTTAACAATGCCTTGACCGTAGCGATGTACATTTCGCTCAGGCATTTAGCTGCTAAAATTCCTTCTCAAATCAATAACTATTTCCTTCCTACGAGACTTGTAGCATAAAGGTACCCTTTATTCTGGCACCCATTAAACCTTCATAAAAACCTTACGGCATCTTCGTTATTCTCCCTTTATATTTCACTGCCTAGCGAGGAGGTGACGTAACAACTCTTCCTCACTAAAAATAGTAACCTCTTCGCTGAACTATCAAAACTACACTTCACAAACCAGTAAATATCTGCTCTATTTACATACCTCTACATGATTCCATAAACGACAAAAAACTTAATAAACTAATTGAACAAATTCCCAAATCTCGGATATTACCAGGTGACCTTAACAGTCACAATACTATATGGAGGTGCCTGAAAATCAACAAAAATGGCACGGATCTAGAGAAGGGAATCAAGAGCAACAATCTCTGTATCTTAAATAACCATATTTACCAACCCCTCCGTTCGGGCAGGATATGGCACAAGGTCAATTTTTAAGCGGAGTTTAACAGGTTTGAATTCAGAGTTTTCCTTCTCCTAGACTAGTTGCCTCACCAAGGCTGAAGAACCCAGGCTGCCCTACTATTTACTCATAGCTGGGGGGAGAATAATTGGATTCATACCTTTCCCAAGGGTATTAGTGCTATGTGAAATGCAATCAGTATCGTCCAGGATTTGAACTCGTGACCATTTCCTACGACGATAACCATTACACCACGGGCACCTCTGTATCTTAAATAACAAATCTCCAACTTATCTCAACCCATCTACCGGCTCCTACTCAGCTATCGACATCACTCTATCTAATCCTTTAAGCTACATGGATTACACATGGAAGGCCCATGATGATCCTTGTGACAGTGACCACTTCCCTATAATGCTGGAAATCACACAACCTACCCATGACAACAACAGACCTCCCTGTTGGAAAACAAGGCTGACTGGCAACAATTTATAACCTTATGCAATAAAAGACTGGTTCAAGACGCAATCACCACAGTTCTAATAAAGCATTTTACTAAAGCATTAATTGCAATAGCAAATGAAACTATACCAAAAACCTCAGCTTCAAACAGACGAAACACAACCTGGTTTAACAATGAGAGCAATATTGCAACCCGACTACAAAATGCTGACCTCTGCAAATTAAAAAAAAACCTAACAAGCAATCTAAACTCTTTTAAACTGCTTAGATCAAAGGCCAAGAAAATTAAACAATCTTAAAAGATCAGTTGGCAAAATTATGTAAATAGACTAAATTTGTCCACCAAACAAAAACAGTCTGGAAAATGATCCACAAAATTTCTAGCAAAAACCAGTCTACTTCTCTCAGACCTCTCATTAAAAATGATACTCAAGTAACCAATATAAAAGATATTGCCAACACACTAGCTTAGACCTTCTCAGCAAATTCTTCCTCCAAAAACTCCAACACAGAATTTCACAAATACAAAGACAAGAAAGAAAACAAAAGCTCAATTTTAAATCGGACAACACTGAAAGCCACAACGGATTATTTTCATTGTCAGAACTAAAATAAGTCATCCAAAAATCCCACAACACTGCAGTTGGCCCAGATGAAATTCACTATGAATTTCTCAGACAACTACCTCCAAAATCCTTAGAATACCTACTAACCACATTAAACGACAGCTGGAAAAATAGCAAACTCCCAGAATCATGGAAACTAGTTACCATCATCCTAATACCTAAACCAGGAAATGATAATTTTTACGCATCAAACTATCGCCCAATAGCCTTTACAAGCTGCCTGTGCAAGACAATGGAACGAATGGTCAATAAAAGCCAAGTTTGATTCATAGAATCCAATAAGCTTGTAGCTGAAAGAACTAATTTTCAATTGCTCGTCAGACTACCATTAAATAACGTAATTTATATTTTCAAAATTATTATCTGGCGCGGGAATTGGTTTTGGCCGTTCGAATTTCGATTTATATATTTCGTCCAATGAAAACGATTTATGCCATTCTGCTCGGATCATTTTCCTGGGCAATATAAAAGCTGGTGTAATGATAATTTTCCCCTCTCTTTTCATCTGACCAATACCAGCAGTAGGTAGACCACACTCAACACGAGAGAGCGCATTCAACATTTGGGCCACTGTTCCTTGAGTAGACCTTTCTTTCACCATTTTTTAAATTTCCTCCTATGACCTACTGGACCTCGAAACTTCTGGCTGAATGCTAAATTCCTGCCCAACTATTTACAACTGTCCTTCTATTATTTGCACGACTCACAGTACAAGAGTATTTCGTCTCAAGCTGATATAAAAGATTTTGAAACTCAAATAATATTCTCGTCGATTCATTTGTTTTCTTCCTTCTCTTAATATAACAAAGGCGACAGGACCAAAAAAGTCCAACCATTTACCTCTTTGTTATAAACTTTTGACCAGTTTCCAATGGAGCTTTAGGAGCTGAAGATCAACATTGGATCATGTGGTCAGATTAGAAACCTCCATATGAAAGGCAATCAAGCAAAAACAACATCTTGTGTCATATAATTACGGAATGATTTTTTTTATTTTAATCATTTTTCGTTGATTATATTTTATCATTCAGTTTGGTTGGGCTTTGAACTATTCGGCTCTTAGTTCAGATACACAGACATTGGGTACAGTTTACGCTCGCGCGCAGAGGATATGACAATCACAATTGTCATAATAAACCCCAGATAGGAAATGGGACTGGAGTGTGAATGACGTCATGCCCGGAAGCGATGGGCTGAGAATTTTGGTATTTTGAAAAACATGTCAGTTGGGTACTCGACTGTAGGCGAGTCGAGTTGGTAGTTTACTGGGGGCCAGTCCAATTGAGTTTTACTGTAGGCCAGTCGAGTTGGTTACTCGACTGGGACCAGTCCAGTTGGGAGTTGACTTTGGCCATGTCAAGAGTTGAAGTTGAGTTAAGACCATGATGTTGAGAAGTTGAAGTCTGACCATGGAGTTCTACAGATCTCTACCAACAGAGATCTTAAAAACTACGAGATGTGCCGAGCGTTTGAGTTTTATTAGTATAGAATGATTAAGAAGTGTGTCTATCTCTCCTCGTGTCGAAGAACCGAACTCAGAAGTCAAGAAGTTAATAAACGTTCGTATCTGAACAACGGAGTCGCCTGTGTATTTGAGTTTGCCGATTGTGTTTTTGCATATGTATAACGTTTGTGATGGATATGGCTATACAACATTCGTAGCAATATTATTTGATCTAGAGAAGGCAAACGAGATTATTTGGAGGGATGAAACTTTATAAAAGCTTTTCTTTCGGACAGGAAATTCCAAATCCGTATTGGTTCAACCCTACCAAATATCCAAAATCAAGAAGAGGGAATACCTCAGGGGAGTATACTATCAGTAAACCTCTTCAGCATAAGAATCAATAGCACCACCAATTGTCTGAATCCTGGAGTTGATAAGTATTTGTTCGTTGATGACTTCAGCATCACCTCTACATCCAAATATATACGTACAGCAGAACGTCAACTGCAACAGGACATCAACAAACTAAACAAATGGGTAATGATAAACAGCTTTAAAATTTCCAAAACAAAACTCAGTGCATGCATTTTTGTTAACTAAGAAAAATGCATAACAATCCTACATTAAATCTGGACGGATCAGAAATTCCAGTCGTTGACCAGCAGAAATTCCTCGGCGTTATTTTTATAAAAAGCTCTCTTTCATTCCACACATTCAATATTTAAAAGAGAAATGTAGCAAAACATTAAAAACTCCTTCGAGTAATAGCCCACAAAGACTGGGGTGCAGAAAAAACTCACCTTGCTGAAAATATATAGAATCTTAATCCGCTCAAAAATTGACTATGGCTGTTTCATATATGGAGCAGCTACAAAATCCTACCTCAAATCGGTATAGACAGTCCACCATGAGGGATTAAGACTCGTATAAGGGCCCTTTAGAACATTCCCAGTGGAGAGCCTTTATTCTGAAACCTACGAACCACCTCTAAAACTTAGATTCACAAAATTAGGTCTACAGTACAACAGTAAACGGAAATTACTACGATCCAATCCGGCTTATGACTGCACTTTCAATCCCAAACAGCAAAACCGATTTGAGCAGAGAGAAAAGACCATAAAATCATTCGGTCTTCGCATGAAACACACACCGGAAGACACAGACATTCTACTAACAAACATTCATGATACCATACAAATCAGCTTTCCTCCTTGGCTATTTAAGCAACCTGTGGTTAGCCTTGATTTAAACAAGCTCCCTAAAAATAAATCTCATCCCTTAACCTACCAAGAGAAACTAAACAACATTCAGGAGAGATATCCCAATCACTTACACATTTTCATTGATGGTTCCAATAGCAACAATGGAACCAGATGTGGAGCAGTTCTCCACAAGAAAACCTTGTAAAAACACCTCCCAAAAGAGGCCGCCATATTTTCTGCTGAAATCTGTGCAATAAATTTGGCGCTTAAGCAATTTGGCACTTAAACAAGCAGCAAAGAAAAGTTCATCATTTATTCAGACACCATCTCTGTTCTACAATCTCTTAAAAACACAAAACTTGATAATCGCTTCATTGTTAAGCTTCTGAACAAACTCACTTCCATGAACCATAGCAAAAAGGTGATGTTCTGCTGGATCCCAAGCTATATAAGAATCCAGGGAAACAATTAAGTGGATTCACTAGCTAAAGGTGCACTCAATATGGTTCCCAATAAAAAATCCAAAATACCTTATACTGATCTCAAACCTAAAATCAGGCAAATAATTACAAAGAAATGGCAGTGCTGGAGCTTTGGGGAATGCGGAGTACCCCTTTATTGCCGTCGCTCCCAGGTCCACTCTGGCCCGGCGTGGTAGCACCTGATAGGGTCCTATCTATGGGTTAAATAGAACTAATAGCATTCTTATGCTAAAATGAATTGTTTGAGTAAACTGAATAGCTTGAAATAGAAATGTTTTTGACAATTAAACCGTACTTACATTTAAACTGCGTGCTTATGCTAAACTGAATTATTTGAAATAGAACTGTTTTTCGACATTAAAACTGTATTTACACTAAACTGAATTGTTATATATAACTGCTTGAATAGTTTGAAATAGAAATGTTTTTGACAATTAAAATGTGTACTTATGCTAAACTGAATTGTTTGAAATAGAACTGATTATTTACATAAAAATGGATTTGACGTTAAATAACCTACAAAGGTTGATACGCCATAAAACCAAACCAAACCAAACCAAACCAAGAAATGGTAACAGTTATAAGAGAAAAATCCCCACAACAAGCTCTTCCAAGTACAGCCCATTTTAAACGAAAGGAAATTGGCTCTTAATAATACCAGAAGAGAAGAGACCACTCTTGCCCGGTTAAGCCTTGGAGATACTAGATTAACCCACTTCATTCTAAAAGATGAGCCTCTCCCAAAATATCCATGTGGAAACCAGTACACTATAAAATACATCTTGATTGAATGCTCAAAACTAACCAACATTCGACGAAGGTTTTATGATATTGACAACATGAAGGAACTATTTAGAAAAATAGACCCTAAGCAGATATTGAACTTTTTGAAAAGAATTGGCCTCTTATCAAAAATGTATACTGATGTATTTTCCATATTCACAATCACTTAACTGTGTGAAAACAAATTATAAATATTAGAAGTACTGGTGTTTGCTAAAATAGCTCCAAGTATTACTGCCTGTGTACAAACAAATAAGCTCTGGTTTGTTTAAAAATGTTAAACTACAAAATATGCGCTTATATATTTGATATATATACATAAAGAGGATTTGGCATGAAATAACCCATAAGAGGTTGATATACCATAAAACCCCAACCAACCACATATTGAACATTGTGTAGTTAGCTTGGTGTGGCACTTAAGTTGTAGGAGGTGATATTGTGCTTTGATATTTAATTTCCATTTTTGTAGTGGTATATTTAATTTGTTTTTATATGTGGTTGCGTGTTCTCACAAGTCGGAAGCTCGCCATTTATTGCGATGGGGATAACATTATTATTATTATTATTATTGTTAGGTTTTGGTTTAAGGTTTAAGTTGGTATTACTTTGGTTGCGTTGGTATTACGTTGGTTGCGTTGGTATTTCGTTGGTTGTTATCCCCTCGCTAAATGTTGATGGAAAATAAAGGTGGTGGAGAAGAACGAAGACGTCGTTAGGTTTTGTACCAAGGGTTTAATGGTAGCATGATGTAAAGAGGTTTACACTGGTATGCTGCGAGGTCTCGTAGTAAGGAAAGAAGGTAGGAAGTTGTTAGAGTGTATCATCTAATTTGTTCTTAACTAGGATCCATTGGTCTAGAAGAATAGACCAAGGGGTCCATAAACTAGATGGCTCTCCTCATAGTGTATGATGCTGCTACTCTATTCAGGAACAGACGTTAAGACGTCCGTTCCCTTTGAGGATTTCTGAGCGAGCGAGAGATTTGCGGGCTTTCTTCAATTTTTGGTGCTGTTAGGAAGTATGATTCGGGCTGAATAGGACAAGTCATCTTGATTGGGTGAAAATGTTCGGCGACTCTAACGGTCAAATTAAATTACACGCCAAACAAAAATTCAAGTTTCTTTCTGCTACAAAGTAACATAATGCCCCTATTTTTGAAATTAGCATCTCATTTTTATTTTGTCTCCTGCAAACTGTCATGTCAAATACTTCCTTTTCAGTGAGGCTATTTTGTCCTCATTCTAATTTGGATTACATAACATCATTGGGGGGGGGGTCCTCGTGGTGTAATGGTCAAAGCGATGGACTACAGAATCGTAGTAAGCGAGTTCGAACTCCAGTCACACTATTACGTTCACTTTCGGGCAAATCCCCTTGGGATAAGTATGAACCCCCTTATCCTTCTAGCTATGGGTTAAATAACATCATTACTGTTAAAGCGATGGACTGCGGAATCGTAGTAAGCGAGTTCAAACTCCAGTCACGCTATTACGTTTACTTTCGGGCAAAATACCCTTGGGAAAGGCATGAACCCCCTTATCCTCCCAGCTCTGGGTTAAATAGCACCACTACTTTTCTTCTAGGAGAATGGCTTTGGCATTAAATAACCTACAAAGGTTGATATGCCATTAAACAAAGAAACCAAACCAAACCATAACATTGTAGAGAAGAGGAAAATCTCGTATTTTGGTTTGGCGCGCAATTTAATTCAACACTGAATTTCACCCAATCAGGATGATTTTCCTATTCAGCCCGGACCTTCATTTCCGGCTAGCAAAACGGGTGAGCGGCCAAACCCACTCTCTTCGGCTTGAGACGGCGACCAGAACAGACGTTCGTCTGGTCGTCCCTGCTTAGCGATGCTTTTTAGCTAGACAAGCCACCCAGTGTGGACATCTCACTGTGGCTTTAACACTAGCAGCAGCAACATGGACACTCAACGAGGGAACCATCTAATTTATGGATTCTTTACGAGGAATCCCAGTTGAACATAAATTAGAAACATTCAGCATGCCTTCCACAGGCACCAATTCATGTCACCCCAAAAATTGACTATGTCGATCCGAGCGTAACTCCGCTCTCGACAACATGGAGATATCGCAGACTCTCCTCCAAAAACCAGATACAAAACTACACGGTGACATTAAACACATCCCTCACACGTCCAACAACACACTGTCATCTCAACATCCCGCTAAGCCGTTTCGTCTCCAAAACTAACAAGCCTAAACACCATGAGTCTTGCAGCTTCCAAAAGCAAACCATATTCCATGCTGCAAATAAAGAACTTTCGTTGTTGTGTTGTTAAAGAATAGTTTCGTAATTCATTTGTGTTGCCTAAAAAATATAGTGCTAAACAAATAACAATCTCACCAACCACTATAACATCATTGGAAGAAAACGCAAAACAAAAACATATTGTCATTGAATTTATTAATAGGCAGTTTAGCTATCAGTAACTTATTATAATTTTGAATTTCAAGATTATCTCTAATGATATGAAGACTCAAAGTATATTTAAAACTTTCTATATTTAAAGTTTATATTCAAAAGTTATCAGCTATGATTATAAATTTCTCCTCTCACAACAAATCTTGATATCTTCCTGATAGTAGACTTTTTTTTTTCTACTTTTATGATTCAAATATATTTGTGTGTTTTGCTTAAGGTATGATGGACACGTATCAAGAATGAATTAACTTTTTTTTCGGTTTAGTTTGCTTTCTTTGTTTAATAGCAAATCAACCTTCGTAGGGTTATTTAATGCCAAAGCTAGCATTGTAAAAGAATAGTAGTGGTACAATTTCAGGTTTGTTTGTGTTAATGGCATATCAACCTTTGTGGATTATTTAGTGCCAAAGCTAACCTTGTAGAAGAACAGTAGTGGTATTATTTAAGGTTTCTTTGTGTTAATGGCATATCAACCTTTGTGGGTAATTTAATGCCAAAGCTAACCTTGTCGAAGAATAATAGTGGTACTATTTAAGGTTTTTTGTCTTAATGGCATATCAACCTTTGTGGACTACTTAATGCCAAAACCAACCTCGTAGAAGAGCAGTAGTGGTACTATATACTTACATTTAAACTGTGTACAAATGCTAAACTGAATTGTTTGAAATGGAACTGTTTTTGACATTAAAACTCTACTTACACTAAACTGAACTGTTTTGACATTTAACTGTGTGTAAACAAAATTCGCTGAATTAGAACTTTGAATTAACTAAATAGCTTGAAATAGAAATGTTTTTTGACAATTATACTGTGTACTCATGCTAAACTGAATTATTTGAAATAGAACTATTTGCATAAAAATGGAATTGGCATTGAATATCCTACAAAGGTTGATATACCATAAAAACCAACCAACCTTTTCTATCTCTCGCTTTTCTCTCTCTCTCCCTCTCTCTCTCTCTCTCTCTCTCCGTAACAATATAAGTCTCTACTGGATGACAAATACTGGCATATCCATGTGTAGGAGTCAATAAAAGAACATTATTTATGAGTTTAACCTTTCTTCTCCAGCAATGCGCCATTTGTCTTGTTCATCTTACATAGATGGTGAAATGCTTTGGCTTCTTTATTTAATGACATATCAACCTTCCTGGGTTATCTAATACTAAAGTCATCCTTACGGAAAAACAGTAGCGATACCCTTTAACCCACCATCGGGAGATAGGATGGTTCATACCTTTCCCAAGGGTATTAGTCTGAAAGTGAATGTAATAGCATGACTAGAGTTTGGTCCAGTCAGTTGGGACTGTAAAATGCACTGATTGCATTTCTGCTCAAATTACTCAAAAAATATTTTTGGGTGAGGAAATTTTCAAATTTAGCCACTTTTTAGAACATTCCAGGTAGATTTAGTAGCTGAATAGAATTTTCTAGAACTCACTGAAAGTTTTTATTCATTTTTTTGTAACTTTCATAAAAATATGTGTAAATTTTTAGTCATATTTTGTTTTATTCAGACTTTATGGGAATAAAACTATACAAATTTGTCTGTTTTAATCAAGAAAATAAAAAAATAATTTCTAAATTCTATTATCCAGCATACAGAAGCAAATTTTGAAAGAAATAATCTTCATTTTTTATACTTTTACAACAATTAGGAAATAATATATAACATTGAACAAGTCCTGGAGGCAACACCCCACAAAGCAGCAGCTATATGGCCATCTACCACCCATCACAAAAACTATCAAAGTTAGACCAACCAGACATGCAGGACACTGCTGGAGAAACAGGGATAAGCACATAAGTGATGTTTTCCTATGGGCCCCCTCACATGGCCAAGCAAAAGCAGGGCGATCAGCTTGAACCTACATACAGCAGCTCTGTGGGGATATGGGATGTAGCCCTGAGGACCAGCCAGAAGTGATGAATGATAGGGAGGAGTGGCGAGAGAGGGTCAGGGATATCCGTGCTGGTGGCATGATAAGATGATGATGATGACATACTATGTAGGTTTGGTTTGGTTTGATGCCATATCAACCATAGTAGGTCACTTAATTAGTAAACTAAGTAAAGTTGGCGACCAAAGTCGAGGGTGACCCAAAGGCTCCCTTTTCGATAGCTACTACACCAAGGTTTGACGAAGGGTCCTACTCCTTTCCCTCGATTGCTCCACTTTATCCTTGATCCTTACCTTATAATGCTGAGTGTTAAGCAAGGAGGTATCAAGTACCATATTTTGAGTCTTTGGTATGACTCGACATGGGATTGAACCCAGGTCCCCCAGGCCATTGGTGAACACTCTAACCATCAATGTCTGGTTAGGTTACTTAATCATATTTACCAACCCCTCCGCTCGGGCAGGATATGACACAAGGTCAATTTTTAAGCGGAGTTTAACAGGTTTGAATTCAGAGTTTTCCTTCTCCTAGACTAGTTGCCTCACCAAGGCTGAAGAACCTAGTCTGCCCTACTATTTACCCATAGCTGGAGGGAGAATAATTGGATTCATACCTTTCCCAAGTGTATTAGTGTTATGTGAAATGCAATCAGTCTCGTCTAGGATTTGAACTCTTGTCGCCGTGTCCATATCCTGCGATGATAACCATTGCACCACGGGCACCTTCATTAAGGTTACTTAATACCAAATCTTTTTTTATACATATATATTGAATATATGAATTGTAAACGCATTTTGTTGATAATATTTTTTTTTACACAGTTAAATGGTTTGACTAATTTCTAATGCAAATAATTTGGCGATGGTGGAGCAGTCATCATTCTCCTCCTTCTGCGCATCAGTAAGATCCTGTGCTCATATAGATGTGCATGGGCGCATAACCCCCAGGTCAATATTTTTCTGAGTACAACTTGACTGATTCTGGTGTAGCAAGTGGCCAGGGATCTGAAAGATGGCAATCTAAGCCATTTACTATTAATCATTTCTTTACACACAATTTAATGCTTTCAAGTATTGCTATGTGTTGCGTTCTGGTTAGTGAACGCTTGTAATATCAAATAAAGGACAAACCACGATATGAGAGGAAACAGAGATATATTCTCAGGAAAAAGTATATACAATAGAGAGACTATTAGTAGACAAGAACGTAGGATTAGTGAACGCTTGTAATATTAAATAAAGGACAAATCACGATATGAGAGGAAACAGAGATATATTCTCAGGAAAAAGTATATACAATAGAGAGACTATTAGTAGACAAGAACGTAGGATTAGTGAACGCTTGTAATATTAAATAAAGGACAAACCACGATATGAGAGGAAACAGAGATATATTCTCAGGAAAAAGTATATACAATAGAGAGACTATTAGTAGACAAGAACATAGGATTAGTGAATACAGAATAAAGATACAGTCCAACGATAGTAGTGGTTTCAGTTATTACGGTAGTAAGTAAGGTGATCTAGTGCAATCTCCAGTCTCCAACGCTCTAATACTATTCCTATAAGAAGCTGCCCTTCACCTTCTAGTCTGCTTTATTCCTGCGTAGGATACACAGAAGGCACAAGGCCTTGAAGTTTTGGGGGAGGGGAAGGGAGCGGTCATACTTTTCTATATAAACTAAGGAGACCTAGCTAGCCACATTCGCCGACCCATTCAACAATACAATATAAGACATTCATCCATCGCCTTTTGCGCTGCAATCACCAAAATACCACATTTGCTCTATGAAGAAGTCCTACTGCCC
Organism: Sepioteuthis lessoniana; assembly: GCA_963585895.1. NCBI lineage: Eukaryota > Metazoa > Mollusca > Cephalopoda > Myopsida > Loliginidae > Sepioteuthis > Sepioteuthis lessoniana. Next base: position 74,361 of record CAUZXS010005695.1, on the reverse strand, counting down.
TGGTATTAGTAGCTACTGCTATATATGGCAGATGGACTAGTTCATTGTGTGGAGAAAGGTGGGTGATACCCAACACTATGTATCACTAACAATTCAATTAAACATCAGTCATTTGTCTACGCACTGTTAACTGATCAAACAGTTCTATTTCAAACAATTCAGTTTAGCATAAGTATAGAGTTTAAAGGTCTGACTGTTTTATTTGACCCATAGATACAACCCTAGCAGGTTGTAAAATACAGCTTGGCTGACAATATGAGACAAGGTAAAAAAATCCCACCATGCCGTCACAAAGTGATACACCGGAAGAGAGTGACCTGTGAACTGCATGACAGTTATTTCCGCCCGATGACGATCACACATGCCATTCCAAAGATGGTGGAAGTGACACATCCAGATCGCCAGATATTGGAAGAAATTGCAGGGGCGTGGAAGCGTGTCTATATCTCCGCATGGGAGTTTGAAGGTAATATAAGGCCGACGAATTGAACGGAAGAGTAAAAAGATTCCGCTGTTCACGAAAGCTAGTCCCGTTGTCCCTCTGTGTGCATTGTCTCGGCCATCGTCTACTTACATCAAAGAGTTCAAGCCTCGTAGACAAACGATTCTAATTCCTCTCCTGACTGCTCCAACTTCATACAAGCGTCCGTCGAGAAAATAAATATATATTGTTATATATATTCCGTGTTGTCATTTGTTTGACCAGAGAGCGGAACGTAACATAGTGCTACTACTCTAGATCATAGTGTGCCTGGTAGTAATGGCAATAAAAGGGTACTCACATTTCCCAAAGGTTCAACCTTACTAAAGCCCCATCATCAAATTGTTTAGTGACATATCCAGGACACACATTGGGAAGTGTCTTACCTCTCTATAGAGATGCAGTCGCCATCTTGGAACAAAATTTAGATTACATAGTGTTATCCAAGACACAAAAGTAAATTTTGAAGTGAATAATGACTATTTTCTATACTTTTATAACATTGGCAATGAATGAATAACATATACGAGGATCATTAAATAAGTTTCCAGACTTTTTTCGTATGGGCATTTTTATTAATATTATACACATGAAACTCTAGTCCCCTTCCAAGTAATCTCCTCCGGCTGCAATGCACTTGTTGTACCGTTCCAACAATTTCTGGAAGGCCCCATGGATGTCCTCTTGTGTGAGCATGTCATTGACCTTCGTCACAACCTCTTTCATCTCCTCAATTGTCTCATAACGACAACCTCTGAGCTTAGGGAATAAGCAAAAGTCACAGGGAGCAATGTCTGGACTATAGAGAGGCTGGGGAACTGTCTTGATGCCCAACTAGGTCAAATAGTCTGTGACAAGGATGGAGTTGGGGACAGGTGTATTGTCCTGGTGGAAATGCCACTGACCTGATTTGAAGAGTGCTGGCCTCTTCCCAAGGAATCTCTTCCTGAACTCCCTTAAAAGCTCAACATAGTAGCCCTAACCCTAACCCTTTGGCCAATCAACTGTGGTGTATTGACTTCCTTACTCCTCCCACACCTCTCATCATCCCTCACAGACTCCGTGCCTTCCTTGAATCTCTTATGCCACTCAAAACTGATGCGAAAAGCAGTCTGAAGCATTCTATACGTTTCTGTGGCATTTTTTCCAAGTTTAGAACAGAATTTTATTGCATATCATTCTTCTAAAGTGTCCTCACATGGTGTATATATATATATATATATATATATATATATATATATATCCTCACGTCCAGATTGCATTTTTGAAATTCACCAGCTGTGACAATCAGGCTTTTGTAGGGTGTATTCCAATTGCTGCTGTAGCTGTTCATTTGAATGTGAAATCATAAAAATTGGTCAGTTATCTCATAAGATGTATAGCAATAACATAGTGAATTTTCAAGAGTCTATAACAATTTTAAATGCCTGTACAAAAAAGAAGTCTGGAAACTTATTGAAGACACCACGTACCATTCAATATTCATTTTAAATATGTTGCTCTCATTTTCTAAAACAAAGTTCTTCAGAGAATGATTTTATTTATAGAATTACCAATGTTAAATGTTTTGGATTTTAAACCTTCATCAGGGCAAGTGAGTTATTAAATGGAATAGAAATGATGAGAAAGTTTTAAAACATTCTGTTTCCAATTTATGTGATTAATTAGTATTACAAAATTCATTTATAAAGAAATTAGAGAGAGAGAGAGAGAGAGAGAGAGAGAGAGAGAGAGACACTATGATAGATATGAATAGACTGACTAGATAGGTTTAGGAAGAGAAAAGAAACAAAGACAGAGAGAGGGAAGATATGAAGAGAGAGAGAGAGAGAGAGAGAGAGAGAGAGAGAGAGAGAGAGAGAGAGTAGAGCTACAATAGATATGAATAGACTAACTAGAATGGGTTAAAGAAAGAAAGAAAGAAAGAAAGAAAAATGTCAACAGAGTGAGAGAGTGGAGCAATGATAGGTTTAAATAGACTGCATAGATGGGTTTAAAGAGAGAAAGAAAGAGAGAAGATATGAGCAGATTATGATAGGCATGAACAGAGAGAGTGGTGCTATGATGATAGATATGAATAGACAAGATACAGAGAGAGGGGGGAGGAGGAAGTGTTATGATAAATAGATACAACTAATATATTTGACTTATTTATTCTTGTGCACCTGTCAATGTTTTTTTGGGTTTGTTTTTTTTTTAATCAAAATAGCACAACCTTGTTTTATCAAATATACATTTTACTGTAACAGTTGCTAAGTTCATATCAAACTTATCTGGAAAAATTATTAGACATGATGATCCTTGTGGTTTAGAATGACAAAAATACATCTGTTAACAAAACAAACTTAACAATTAGAAAATATTCTATCAGCCGAAGTACCCACCAACACAGAGTAGCAGGTGAAGACATTGAGACTTGTGAAGCTAAAAAAAACAAACTTTTCACATATTTTTCTGTTCCAAACAATAAATATTTTGTGTGTGATTTTTGAACTGTTGTCCTCATCTTTATTCTTGTTAGTTGTAACACAACGTTTCGGCTGCTGTATCCTCTGGCCTTCCTCAGATGTCCCCTGTTTATTTGGGCATAGAAATTATTCGGGGTTTTAGAAGTCTAGTCGAAGTGGAATCAACCTATTTGAGGGTAGTCGAATTATTTAACACACAAAATAAACTGATGGATATTCACCAATCAGACATAAGCAAAATACTGCTCTGCTTTTTCCACCTCAAACTTAGTTTCTTATATGCTCATTAAATCTCGCCACTTCACGTGGGCTTATCACATTCTCCTCCATAAAATAAGTCACACCTCTTGCGTCCTTTTCTTCTTCTGGTTTCCGCGTGCCAGTAGCAGAGAGAGAGCACACCTGTTTCTTTAAGGTAAGATTGTTCGTGGCATTACTACTACAGAAATGATTCAACCTGGGAAATCATTTTTAAAGTTTGACTTTTGATCAAACAGGGCATTCCAGAAATATGGAGATGTTTATTCAAATAATATCGTCATTGTTTTTCATGCTTATCAATCAGAGAAGCATCACAAGAAGTTTCTGTAACAAAGTTTACCATATTTACCCAACCCCTCCGCTCGGGCAGGATATGACACAAGGTCAATTTTTAAGCGGAGTTTAACAGGTTTGAATTCAGAGTTTTCCTTCTCCTAGACTAGTTGCCTCACCAAGGCTGAAGAACCTAGTCTGCCCTACTATTTACCCATAGCTGGAGGGAGAATAATTGGATTCATACCTTTCCCATGGGTATTAGTGAAATGCAATCAGTCTCGTCCAGGTTTCGAACTCGTGTCGCCGTGTCCATTTCCTCCGATGATAACCAGTATACCACGGGCACTTCCAAAGTTTACAAAGGTGAGACATGCCGTCCTCTGAAAGTATGACTACAAGAACATCAAAAAGCAGTAGTACGAAGGGAAATAGAAAAGTCAAGTATAGCTGATCATATATGGAAAGAAAAGAGAAACCGTCTACCCTCGTGGGATAAAGTTAAAATAATCGATAGGGAAGGACATTGGAAAAGAAGACATCTTAAAGAAGCGGCACATGTTGGGCCATGTTGACTTCTTCAGTAGACCAAATATGGAAATGAACCCAATCTGGGAACCAATAATTAAAAAGGCTAAATTAAATTGTTTAAAAAAAAAATACTTTAAAAATATCAAGAATGACTGATGCCATTAGATTTTACATTCCTAATTCATTTCATGACGTTTCTTGAGAAACTTGTGATTTCGTATTGTGGGGATTTTGTATCTTGAAATTTTCATATCATGGGACAAGATTTACCCTGTAAATAGTGAAATTTACTCCAGCGCCCTAAAGCAGTCATATAAAGTGTAAATATTATACCCACCTAAAGGAATATATTCATTAATGACAGCATAGTAATTTACATAAATGTTGAAAAAACAATGAGAAAATAATAAAATCAATAAAAAAAAAATGCTGTTATGAATAATGACACTTTACCTTTTGAATTGGATTCTTTCACTTTCATTTTCATATCTTGAATATTTTCTTATTAAATGTCATTGAAATTTCTTTGAAACTCTTTTCATATTCTGAATTTTTTGTATAATGGGGTTTTTGTAAGTCAAGGTTCCACTGTACAAACCTATTGTAAAAGATAGATACAGACATACTGAGATAGTCTATTTGTATATATATATATATATATATATATATATATATATATATATATATATATATATATATATATATATATTTGTATATTTGATATATATATATATATATATATATATATATATATATATTTGTATATTTGTATATATATTTGTATATTTGTATATTTGATATATATATATATATATATATATATATATATATATATATATATATATATATATATTTGTATATTTGATATATATATATATATATATATATATATATATGTACTGAGATTTGACCAGCCCAGTCGACTGGGGTTGTTGAATACACTGACAAGATCTCTGCAGAGGGGTAAGTAAGACTCCTCCAACAAGTCTCCTGGACATGACATTAAATAATCTGATAGTGAGGCTCCAGAGATGCTGGAGCTTCGGGGATTGTGGAGTACCCCTTCACTGCCATCACTCCTAGGTCCAGTTTGTATCTATCTTCTTATGTCTATCTATCACCATCTGTCTGTATGTATCTATCCACCTACCTCAGTATATCTGTGTCAATCTCAGAGAGTCTTATCTTATTTAGTTTGGTGTAATTTTATGGCATATCAACCATTATTCGTTATTTAATTCCAAATCCTGTGGGGGTGTCCTCGTGGTGTAATGGTTAAAGCGCTGGACTGCGGAATCGTTGTAAGCGAGTTCAAACTCCAGTCGCCCTATTACGTTCCCTTTCGGACAAATACCCTTGGGAAAGGCATGAATCCCCTTTATCCCCCTATGGGTTAAATAGCATCATTGTTGCTCTTCTAGAAGGATGGCTTTGGCATTAAATAACCCATGAAGGTTGATATGCCATTAAAACAAAGAAACCAAACCAACCAAATCCTGTTTTTACATATATATATCAGATATAAGATTTGTAAACACATTTTGTAAATACACTCATTTAATGATCAAACAGTTCTATTTCTAATAATTCAACTGAGCAGAATTCATTTGTTTGCACACAAGTTTAAATATGAAACAGTTATATTTGACCCATAGATAGGACCCTTTCAGGCGTTACCACTCTTACTCAAAGTGGACCTGGGAGTAATGGCAATGAAAGGGTACTCCTCATTCCCTAAAGCACTAGCATTACTGGAGCCTCACCATCAGGTTGTTTAGTGTCATATCCAGGACACTCGTTACAAAGGTGCAGTCAATATATTCTACTGACCCATCTGACTGGGAGGGCATTTGGCTTGAGAACATCTCCACTTTCAACATATTATTACCAGTATTAACACTTTTCTTTGCAATATCTATTTTGCACTGCAGGACCTTGACTAAGATTAGTATAACAAAAGCTGTAACAGACAGATAGATAGAAAGATAGATACACTGAAATAGATAGAAACATATGAGATTGAAAGATAGATATACTGAGATAGATAAAAAGATATGAGACAGATAGAAAGATAGATATACTGAAATAGATAGAAACATAGATAGAAAGAGAGATATACTGAGATAGATAGATAGATAGATAGAAACAGAGGCGATAGATACAGACATACTGGGGTATGTAAGTAGATTCAGACAGAAGGCAATAGAGACCTTTTGAGATAGATACCCACCAACTGAGATACGAGGAGCATACGATAAGTTTCCAGACTTTTTCATATGGGCACTTTTATTGATAGTACACACATGAAACTCTAGTCCCCTTCCAAGTAATCTCCTCCGGCTGCAATGCACTTGTACCGTTCCAACAACTTCTCGAAGGCCCCATTGAAGTCCTCTTCTGTGAGCGTGTCAATGACCTTCGTCACAGCCTCTTTCATCTCCTCAATTGTCTCATAACGACGGCCTCTGAGCTTAGGGAATAAGCAAAAGTCACAGGGAGCAAAGCCTGGACTTTAAGGAGGCTTAGGAACTGTCTTGATGCCCGTCTTGGTCAAATAGTCTTTGACAAGGATGGAGTTGGGGACTGGTGTATTGTCCTGGAGGAAATGCCACTGACCTGATTTGAAGAGTGCAGGCCTCTTCCCTAGGAATATCTTCCTGAACTCCCTTAAAACCTCAACATAATAGCCCTAACCTTAACCCTAACCCTTTGGCCAATCAACTCTGGTGTATTGACTTCCTTACTCCTCCCACACCTCTCATCATCCCTCATAGACTCCGTGCCTTCCTTGAATCTCTTATACCACTCAAAAACTGATGCTCGATTCATGCAAGATGGTCGAAAATCAGTCTGAAGTATTCTATACGTTTCTGTGGCATGTTTTCCAAGTTTAAAACACAATTTTGTGCATATCGTTCTTCTAAAGTGTCAGATTGCATTTTTGAAATTCACCAGCTGTGACAATCAGGCTTTAGTAGGGAGTATTCCAATTGCTGCTGTAGCTGTTCATTTGAAGCTGAAATCATTTATGATTTCAGCTTCAAATGAACAGCTACAGTCATCTCATTAGATGTATAGCAAAAACAGTCATTTCATAAGATGTCAGTCATCTCATAAGATGGTCAGTCATCTCATAAGATGTATAGCAAAAACACTCTGAAATTTCAAGTCTACGACAATTTTAAATGTCCATACGAAAAAGTCTGGAAACTTATCATATGCACCTCGTATCTGTATCTCATCAGAATTATTATAAAATATTTATCTCTGTAATCTTGTAAAGGTTTTTATTTTGTTTTCTATGTTTATAGAGTGTTATGGGACCGTGAGCTACCCATTGATGGACTCTTCCAAATCCTATATTAATCGAGAGCCAAGAACTCTCGGGGATGGTCAGCCCGTCGTGGAGATTGTATAGGGACTGGATATTCGACTGACAAGTAAGCCTAGCTTACGCCACCACTTTTCTCTGTACCTTGTTTCTTCAATATATTGTCACGTGATAGCTCACGGAGACGAAGAGGTAACACTGATACTATTCTCCCGTGGTGAATTAGCAGTATCTAGCAGTCAAAAAGTGACCGTTAAGAGAGAATGTGGGTCACGCAGGGGAGACGAGGTGTTCGCACTTAGTGACCTCAGGTCGCCGGACATCGGAAGGGGAAAGAGAGAGAAGCCAAATGATTGGCTGGGACCCCAAAACGGAAGTGGGGCTCCCTTCCCCTCAGCGGAAGTAAATAGTAAGAAGTCAGTTTTTGAGCAAGGCTCGTGGCAGACGGACCATAGCCATTTTACTCCGGGCTGAAGACAAAAAGATTAACTGAGACATGAGAGACCCGAGTCCCTCAAGCTAGTACTAAAAACAGAACCAAGTCTAGTAGCCCGTGAAAGAAGAAAATTCTCCAGTGGAACCCCATCGAAAATAAGATAAGTAACTTTGGGGACATTTTTCCTTTACACCCAAATTTCGTTTACCACTCTCTCTCTCTCTCTCAATTTGAAGAAGGACAAAAGTCAGAAAAGACGTTTATATTCGTGGACTGTCCAATTATATGTTTTTGACACTCTGAACGTGTATATATAAGTAGTAAAGGATTTTATGTATTTTCATTTTACCATGTGGTCTATGTTGTTACTTCATGCTTTCTTTCCAGCTTCTATTCGCCTTATGTTATCTTGTTTAGAATTGTCCTATTAATTCCTAAAGTATCACACGGGAAACCGGAGTTGCCGACTACTACAATTTAATATTATTACGACTAAGACCTATAGGCCGGTATTCTTCTGTTATCTAAGGGAAAGCAGTTTAGCGGCCTGGTGGGTGTGTGATAGTGTGAAATTTGGAACCCCTTTGCCAGCGGTGGTCAGTCTGGCCCTAAATTATTCCCTCACGTAATATGCCAGTTCTTATATGCCTGAGAGAAGAACTCTGAACAGAACTTATTCTGTAGGGGATCAAGTGCCAACCTGCCCCGTCTTCACACGTGCGAAAATAAAGTCCCGTTTTGGGATTTTAGACAATTTGCCGTCACAATATCCTTAAACTTAAACCATGTTCCGAGTTATCTTTTCGTGGTCCCAAATTGGGTCCACATCAATAGAGTAAGATATTTTGGGGAAGAAATTGACTAATCAGATAAAAAAAACAGCAACGGTGTAAAAATAATCATGATTGATTTGGATGATTTCAGAAATAACAATAAAAAAAATTTAAGGTGGTATTTCAGGGAATTATTGGATGGTTTGTTTTCTTTTTTCATCATACAACGTGTGAAAGCACATGCGATACCCTGCCCTCATCAGCCGTCAACCAGGGGTGATAACACAGTTTCGGTAGCTCAAGGCGGTACTGCCACTCCTGGCACTACCAAGCAGCTTTTGCCACCGGAAAGGGTATTAAGAGAATTATATATATATATATATATATATATATATATGCTAGATCAATTAAGAGCAGAGACTACATTGGATGTTAATCTTCATTTTTAGTGCGCAGTTTGTGATTTTAAAAAAAGCGCGTTTGCTTTCGGTCGTTGATGTTATTAGGCATTTACAGTAACCGTTTCTTACGTAATCACACGGGAATGATGGTTCCGCGTATATTTCATTCATGCTGAAAACTTCTTGCTTTCGACCAAATCCAACTTGATGCATATTGCGCCGTGGTCTGAAGACGATCTGAGGCAACTTTCAAACTGCGGCCAGTTTGTTTTAATAGCATTACAACCAAAGCCATCCTTGAAGAAGATCAGTAGTGGTACTATTTAACACATAGCCGGAGAGATAAGGAAGTTTATACTTTTTCTAAGGGAATTAGTCCACAAGTGAACGTAATAGTGCAATTGGAGTTTGAATTTACTCACTACAAAGTCGCAGTCCAGCATATTAATCACTACAAAATAAGGTCTAACTCAAATATCAAATGAATTATTTAACAGAATTTTATATGTACATAGATATTGTATTAATATTTTATCTGTTCTGAGGAAAGACTCCTTTCTTTTCTTTTTTTTTTAAAGGTTGATGTGAGAGAATAGTAAAAAGAGGAGATGCCCAAGGAGACATAACAAACAAATAATGATAATATTTTTTGTAAAGGTTGATGTGAGAAGATAGTAAAAAGAGGAGATGCCCAAGGAGGCATAAGAAACAAATAATAATATTTTTTGTAAAGGTTGATGCGAGAAAATAGTAAAAAGAGGAGATGCCCAAGGAGACATAACAAACAAATAATGATAATATTTTTTGTAAAGGTTGATGCGAGAAAATAGTAAAAAGAGGAGATGCCCAAGGAGACATAACAAACAAATAATGATAATATTTTTTGTAAAGGTTAATGTGAGAAGATAGTATGAGAAGATAGATATGACGAATTAAAACTGATTAATCATGTGCAAACAAGTGAAATTCTGCTTATAGAAAATTTTGCCTACTAAGTATTCATTGGTAAAAGGTATATACATATAGACAGAATTTGGCGTTAAATAACCTACAAAGGTTGATACACCATAAAACCCAAACAACCAGCTAACCAAAAGCTTAGAAAAGAGTCTGGCTGAATTAGATACCTGAGGCAGGATCAAAACCCTACAGACCACAGTGTTGTTAAGCTTGGCTAGAATATCTTAGAAGTGTCCTGGAGACCTGATGAGACTTGCTGTCTCTGTAACATATTGACCTCCGACCAAGCCGTCGATCAAGGAACAGGTGCATCCGGTCGAAGATATCAGAGTATAACCTTGACTGTGGATGGGTTGAATTGGGTGCAGATGCGACACTCACAGGAAGCAGGTGGGTGTCAAACAATGATAACCCGGTGCGACAGGAAGTTCAGTTAGTTTGGAGTCAGTCGTTGCAGTTTGAGGCAGTGAGAACCAGCTCTCAGCAGAGGGCTGGGCACTCCGGGCCCCCGGTTGAGCAGCCCAGCAGAACGAGAAAGAAGTGCTGCTAAAGACAGAGGAACTGGGGGTCAATATGTTGCAGTCTTCGTTCAGTCTCCAACTCACCTCTCACACATAACCCTTTCGCAACCATTTCGAATAAGTGTGAGAGGTATATTTTTCTAAAGAAGTGTGTTCGTTCGTCATTATTGTGTTGACTATTTTTCAGCATGTATATGTATCATGGCTGTGACTATGCAACATAAAGTGAAAGTGAAAGTGAAAAACTCATGAGAAATATTTTAATAATGTTTGCATTGGACTTGAGAAAGTTTGAATAATTACACTGTGCTTGAGAACATCTATTAAGTATAAGGAGATTTATTGGAGGTGCCCGTGGTGTAATGGTTATCGTCGTAGGAAATGGACACAGCGACACGAGTTCAAATCCTGGACCAGGCTAATTGCATTTTCTCATAGCACTAATACCCTTGGGAAAGGTATGAATCCAATTATTCTCCCTCCAGCTATATAGTAGGTTTTAGACTGGGTTCTTCAGCCTTGATGAGGCAACTAGTCTATGAGAAGGAAAACTCTGAATTCAAACCTGTTAAACTCCGCTTAAAAATTGACCTTGTGTCATATCCTGCTCGAGTGGAGGTGTTGGTAAATATGATAAGAAGATTTATCGAGGTTGTGGTGATGGTTTGATTTCTTTTTTTAATGGCATATTATATTTATAGGTTATATTTATAGGTTATTTAATGCCAGACCCATTCTCCTAGAAGAACATTAGTGGTACTATTTAACCCATAGCTCGGAGGATAAGGAGGTTCATACCTTTCCCCAAGGGTATTTGCCCGAAAGTGAACGTAATAGCACGACTGAAATTCGAACTTGCTTACTACGATTCTGCAGTCCATCGCTTTAACCATTACACCACGAGGACACCCCCCGAGGTTGTGGTGAATTGTTGGTATTGTTAAGATTCTGAAAGTTTATGTCTGACTCCGTTTTCTTCTTACCTCATTCACTTAGTATCTTCTTATTTGTTTGTTGAATCTGTAAAGAAATCATGGTCGGAAGGAAAAAGACAAGGATACCTTTGGACACAAATCTTATTTTTGGGGTTTACGACTATTCTGAGGTAAGGAAAGTTTTCCTGGACCAGTAGAAATGGTTAGCTTCCTCAGACAAGGCGTTTGAAGGACATCATGGAATGATCAGAGGCAGCTAATTGCAGGAGACACAATGCATGGTTAAGTTTGGGACTTAACAAGCACGTGTGCTCCCTACAAGCAGCCAAGAGAAAAAGGTGTGTCAGTCTAGGTCGAGGGAGTAAAAGTGTCTGCAAGAGTTTCTTTTTGGTCTCTGGAAGCCCATTTTTCAGACATGTGTAGATTGTGCTTCCTGTCAGAGGTCTCCTGGGAAACTGTTACTTTTGCATTTATTTATTTATTTATTACATGTTATTGTCTTTTTAATCGCAACACATCTCTGTTTTCAATATATTATTACCAACAATAACCATGGAAATTCCAGGAGGGTGTCCCTGTGGTGTAATGATTAAAGCACTGGACGGTGGAATCGAAGTAAGTGAGTTCAAACTCCAGTCTCGCAATTACGTTCACTTTCAGACAAAACCCTTGGGAAAGGTATGAACTCCTTTAAGCTCCCAGCTATGGGTTAAATAGTATCACTGCTGTTCTTCTAGAAGGATGACTTTGGCATTAAGTAACCCCCAAAGGTTGATATTTCATTAAACAAAGAAACCAAACCGCGTGGAAATGCCACATTTTACAAATTTGCTTTCTCTTGTTCTTATGCATAAATCTTTAGAATTTCATAGAATTATTCATTATCTTTAAGATTTTTATAACAATGAGCTTAACAATGATTGCTGGTAATGTTTGTATATAAATAAATTATTGATAAAAATACCATTAATATTAAACATAGCTCGGGAAATTATATTGTAAATAATTGAAGACCACTTGATAAAACCAGCAGATATATTTGCCCAGTTGGCTGGGGCTGTAGAATATGCCGACTGTTTCTCTACAGAGGTGTAAAATCCCTGCCAACGAGTGCAACCTGAACAAAATTTCTTCAACCATCTGGTTTCTGCACTATGATCAACTGAATCTTTGACTTTTGTTCAGCAAATATTTTTAGTTGTTCCCGCACCATTATAGCTCAGTTCAAAGTCGTAAAGAAGGATAAATAGGTTATGTTGTTCATTCATTTTTACAACTTTCAAATCACACTTGAAGTGAAGCAGATATTTCAAATGTTATAAATACAAATCCCCCTCCACCTAAGAATAGCTCCCTTGTCATCAGAAACACTTGCAGCATAATTTTTATTGAAATTATTTTATCATAGGTAATTATCAATTATTTTATTATAAATTATTCATTATAGATTATCTTATTACAGTTTCTTTATTATAGATCGTTCATTATATGTTATTTATCAAAGATTATTTTATTATAGATTATTAATTATAGATTATTTCATCATAGATTATTGATTTTTGATTATTTTATTATAAATTATTTTATTTTCGATTATTCATTATAGATTATTTTATTACTGATTACTGATTACTACTGGAGAAGTAGGGACGAGCTCATAAGTGATGTACTGCTATGGACCTCTTCACATGGCCGAGCAAAAGCAGGGGAATCAGTTTGAACCTACATTCAGCTGCTCTGTAAGGATACGGGGTGTAGCCCCGAGGACCTACCGGAAGCGATGAATGATAGGGAGAGGTGGTGAGAAAGGGTAAGGGATATCCGTGCTGATGGCACGACAAGATGAGATGATGATGATTACTGATTATTCTATAAAATTATTTATTATAGATTATTTGATTTTAGATTTTTATCATAGATGTTTATTATAGATTATTTACTATATTTACTCATTGGTCTAGTGGGTAGAGTGTTCGCCTGTAGTCCGGGAGACCTGTGTTCAATCCCAGTTCACATCATACTAAAGACTTTAAAAATGGCACTTGATACATCTTTGCTTGACACTTTGCAATATGAAATACGTATTGAAGATAAAGTGGAGCAATCCAGGGAAAGGAGTAGTGGCCTCCCTTGCATCTCGGTGAAGTAGCTATTGAAAAGGGAGCCTTCTGGTCGCCCATGACTATGGTCGCCAACTATTTACTATATATTGTTAAGGATTATTTTATGATAAACTATTTGCCTTCTTGCTAATAAATGAATATGAGAAATTAGTAGTTTGGTTTGGTTTTATGGCACATCAACCATTGTAAGTTATTTAATCCATTTTTATACATATAAACAGTTCTATTTCAAACAATTCAGTTTAGTGTAAGTACACAGTTTCAATGTCTAAAACAATTCTATTTCAAATAATTCTGTTTACCATATGTACACAGTTTATATGTCAAAAACAGTTCTATTTCAAGCAATTCAGTTTAGCATAAGTTTAGTTCTATTTGATCCATAAATAGGACCCTATCAGGTGCTACCATGCCAAACCAGAGTGAACTTTGGAGCAATGGCAATGAAGGGGTACTCCACATTACCCAAAGCTCCTGCGTTACTGCAGCCTCACCATCAGATTGTTTAGTATCATATTCAGGACACTTGTCAGGGTGGGGGCTTACCCCTCTGAAGAGTAGTAGTTGGTGTATTCTACAGCCCCAGCCGACTGGGCAAAAGAAGTTACTAGATAATTAGTCAAACAATTATGACTTATTAGTACTTCAACTAATATGTAATTATGCTAAATATTTTTGAATATATACTTGGGTGAGTCAAAAGTTTTGCAATATTTTGGTAGTACATAAAGCACAATTTGGCAGCCCCAGCTATTTTTGCCAAGGTTGTGAAACTGATAAACTGTTCTTCTTGGTACAGGAAAGAACCACAATACGCCATAGTAAGTCACAGTGCACATTTTATTGCTTGACTCCGAGCTGTGCCAGGCTGGCTCACTGTGTTGAAATATGGCACTTGGGTGTTTTAATGTGGATGCCGGACACAAGCCGAAGCTCAAATATGCAGCCTGTTCCAAAAATGCCTTGAGCCCTGTCGGCATACCCCTAAAAAAGGGAGCTCAGGCACCAGGTGATAAACCCGACCCTGCAAAAGCAGGTAAAAACCTGGTAAAAACCTTTCGGGCGGCTGAGACTGACATGAGTGCTAAGACATGCTTGTGACTGTGCTGAACAAAACATTTTAAAGTGGTTTGAGGGTGATGATTTCTTCAAAAGAGTGGGTAATCATCAGTTGTCGAATATATAATCCTTTGACACAAGCTGTAAAACTTTCAGAAGAGATAGCTAATATATATATATATATATATATATATCACCAAATGATTTCAAATTTGGTATATAGGTTTTTATTATTTCATACTTTGTCTTCTTCAGAAGATTTAAACAGCTATAGTAAAGATTGTTTTGATAGGTTGTTGTGATTTTATTTGATTAAAGATTTGTGTCCGTGAATGTCATATTGGAGTTAATACTCTATGAAGACCTGGTCCATATACATGTTTTTTTTTCTTTTTTGTATATATATATGCAAGTACGTATTCTGTGTATGTGTGTGTTTACACCCATGTATATATACACTCTATAGGTAGTTGATAGATTGTTATGGTTTTGTTTAATTCCAGGATTTGTGTCTGTTCATGTCCTATTGGAGTTAATTGTCCGTAACGACCTCTGATCTGTGGGGCACAATAAGGTTTTTCAGATTGAATCTAATTGTTGGGAAATTATTACTTGTGCCCGTGGCGTACTGGTTATCGTCGTAGGAAATGGACACGGCGACACGAGTTCAAATCCTGGACGAGACTGATTGCATTTCACATAGCACTAATACCCTTGGGAAAGGTATGAATTATTCTCCCTCCAGCTATGAATAAATAGTAGGGCAGACTAGGTTCTTCAGGCTTGGTGAGGCAACTAGTCTAAGAGAAGGAAAACTCTGAATTCAAACCTGTTAAACTTCGCTTAAAAATTGACCTTGTGTCATATCCTGCCCGAGCGGAGGGGTTGGTAAATATGATAATATAGAAACCAAAACTAAAATAAGAAAAGGTTTGAAGAAAATATAGATTTTAATTGCTTGATTTTCTTTTTGTTGGTTGAAGTTGTAAATTAATCAAGGGCGGAAAAGTCTAAGATGTTAGTACTTTTAAACTCTATTTTTATTCCACTTATATAGTTATTTATAACTATTTCGTGGTGGGGCACGTTCTTCTCAAACCAGGAAAAAAACAGTCTACTTCGTAGAAGAGATCTGAGAGAGAGAGAGAGAGAGAGAGAGAAAGTGAGAGAGAGAGAGAGAGTTCCTTTTTTGGTGTCAGGAAGCCCATCTATTTTAGTTATGTGTGGATTGCGCTTCTGGTCAGAGGCCTCACAGGAAATTGTTATTTTTGTGTTTCTTTATTTTATTTCGTGTTTATTTTGTTTTTATTTTTGTGGCACAATGGGGTGGGGTGGGGCATTCATTTCTGTTGGTGTGGGTGTGGGTGAACACCAGTCAGAGGATTCCTTTGTTTGCTTTGGCGCGAAACCCACACGAAGGGCTTATGCGCGAGATTTCCTACGAGACCGGAAGAAAACGAGGAATGGCAAGGGTCCCAGGGCAGTCTGTGAAAGGCCACGGTCAGAGAAAGGCGGCTGCTGAGCGAGGAGTTGGGACCTGCGGACCCAGAAGCCAGGTCAGCGAGCGCGAGATGATGAGTCAGCGCTCCTGGTAGGTGCGTGGGAATTTTTGTTCGAGTACACGCTCGTGACAAACACAGAAGCACAGAATGCTAGAAAAGTGTCAAAAACTTCTCCCTTCTTGCGCTTGGGGCTAACCCAAGTCCGCACTAGTTTATTCTTCTCACTTTCACTCCCGGTTATATATGTTGTGTGTTTGTAAAGAATAAGAAATACCCCCAGCCGGAGATGAGAGGGCCCACTGGACGATCAGATGGCTATGAGCTGGTTTAAGAAGTTGAGATATTGGGGACCGGCCGCAGTGGGTATATTGTCACATTTTATATGTTATTGTTTTTTTTAAATTTCTTTCTTATTCATATTTTTTCTTATTCAATCGCTACTGGTCTATGTAAATGTTTTTTGTGTGTATATAAACTTCCATGCACGATACTAAGTATAAACTGTAGCAGAAGGAATTTCGTATTTTTACTTGGCGCGTAATTTAATTCGACGCATAATTTCACCCAATCAGGATGACTTATCCTATTTATTCCGAATCACCTTTCTGGACAGCAGTAATTGGGGAAAGCCGTCAAACACTCTTTTTGGCTGAACAACTTCGTTCTGTGCAGACGTCTCACTACCTGCTCTTCAATAGCAGCAGCAGGACACAAGGACGGATGTAGTCTAATTTATGGATCCCTTGCGTCTATATATCTAAGGGTTCCCAGTTGAATATGAATTAGATAAATTCAATACGCCCCACACAGGAACAACTTTACGTCACCCCCAAAATTGGCTATGTCGACTGCGATGCAGAATTCACATCCGACACCTAGCGACTTCACCTCTGGGCAACATTTTCTGGAGACATTCACGCTTCTCCCCGAAACAACTAGAACCACAAACTCACGGTGACTTCAACGTTTCTCTCCTCAAACAGCAAACACGACTTTTGCTATATTATGGCGAACATATCTCCCTCGTACGTCCAACAATGCCTTAAAATAACAATACACCTTTCGTCCAGGCATTTAGTTGCAAAAATACTTTCTCCACTCTGCCATTACTTCTTTCCTTTCCTACGAGACTTGCAGCACAAACGTAAACTATATTCCATGCTGCCATTAAAAACTATCATAAAAACATTTCGACTTCGTACTTCTCTCTCTCTCTCTTTTCTGTATCCCAAACAACACTTAGCGAGGATATAAACATGCGCAAGAATACATGTCTTCGCCAAAAATATTGACTATTTCCTCTCGCTATAAAACGAAAAGCTACAGTAACAAATATAAACTGGCCCAGTCGGCTGGGGCAGTAGAATACACTGACTGCTCCTCTGCTGATGGGTAAGACCCCTCCCCAACGAGTATCCTGGATATGACACTAAACAATCTGATGGTGAGGTTCAAGTAATGCGGAGTACCCCTTCATTGACATTATTCTCAGGTCCACTCTTGCCCAGTCGGCTGGGGCTGCAGAATACACCGACTGCATCTCTGGAAAGGGGTAAGAGTTCCACAACGAGTATCCTAGATGTTATATACAGAAATCCCTTCTGGTTTACTGTTATATGCAGATTCACATCTACATACATGCACATATATGTGTAGAATAATTCACAACGACACAATGATAAAGACAGACGTAGGAAAACTTCTTTAACAAAATATGTACCTCTCACTTTATTGCAAGGGTTCGAAAAGGTTATTCAAGGTTTGCGTGTGAGAGGGTATTGGAGACCGAACAGAAACTGCAATATTTTGAACCCACTCTTATGGCCGTCAGTGTTGTGTCTTTCTTGTTCTCCTGATGCTCAACCGGAGGCCCAGAGGCTCACTCTGCTGGGTGATGACTTTCTTTACTGCATCATATCAGCAACTTCTAAGGACCCCAACTCATCAGGGCCCCTACCACACCTCGTCTATAACTCCCTCTCCAACTGTAACTGTCTTGACTTCTGTCTTGACTGAGTTATATAATAGTTCAACACCCACTCAGTCGCCTACTCGATCTTTGAAATCGCATGTTTGATCGTCATCAAGCGGAAATGACTGTCATGCAGTTCACAGGTCACTCTCTTCCGGTGCATCAGTCTATGAGTGTACCATGGGAAGTTTTTTACCTCGTCCCATTTCGTCAGCCAATTTCCGCCCACGCGATTTCCTCTCATAACTGCCATTAGAATGTGTCACTTCCTTCTGGTGCATCACCTTGGAATGGCATTTTTGGCCGGGTCGAAGGTCAACATACAACATTACTAATACATTCCAAATTAACTTATGACCAAAATCAATAAATAAACGAACAAATAAAACACCACAAACGTACATTTCAAAAGCCGGATGTTGTCTAGACGATGGCCGAAACCAAAATGAATAAAACACGTCACTGCGCAGGTAGGCTCTGCGCATCCATCCGGTTGAAATGTAACTTTATATTTACACTTTAAAAGATCCTTTTCTTTTTTTTTCTTTTTTTTCACCCAATCAGCAACTTTCCCCTCCAATATTTTGTGGCTGTTAGAGCGAGACCTGTCCACTCCAGTCGCTCAGAGATAAGTCGACGGTGTCGGTGACAATTTAATTGGTCTGAACGAACTCTTAAGCATTCAAGACTATCCACCTCTCTGCCTACGTGAGTTTTTGATCACAGGGAGGTGCCTGGGTTGTTATTGGTAACGCAGGGTGACGCATTGCTGAACCTGTTTTAAAAACATACATATACGAAAAGAAAAACTTGACTACAGTAAATATAGGAAACAATTCTTAAGTTTATATAAGCCTGTGATAAAATACAGTTATGCAAATTCATTCTCAATGGTGCTATCTTTCATGACACTCAACTTATGATTTTTTTTAGTCGAAGTAATTCGGAAATTCTCGGTTGATATGTCTGGCTTAAGGTCTAGGTTAAGGATGCTTTCTCAAATGAAATGGAACCCAGGAGCATCTGGAAGGCGACTCTCAAGACGCAAAAATCTCCAGATTATATTGGCGTTGCACCGTCTCGGTATGGCCAATCTGGAATAGGGAAATTAAGTATTTCCTTATTCCAGATTGGCCATCCGTTCAAAATGACATTAATTTCACTTTCTGCGAAAGACAACATCTTTCAATCTTTGGAGGATTGGTCAAGCCCTTTTTAGTGGCCAGAGAATTGGTTTAACCATTTTAACTCTAATCTATTACTCTCAACTTTACTCGGCAGGGAAGTATCTCAAGGGCCAAAACTGTCAATTGCTTAAATGAGTGTTATTGTAGGTTTCCATACTTTTCTTTGTCTAACATTTTCTCTATCTTAAAAAAAAAAATATAAAAAAAAAAAAGTTTCTGGCTTTAAAACTTGTATTTTTCAATAAGTAAAAATATTCTTTTTCAAATAACATTTAGATTTAACCTGTGATTGGAGAAAAGTCAAAATCTAATGTAAACTTATGGTCCTATTTTAAATAGAACACAATAATATCGATACTGAAATATTTCCCTAATAATCTTAGATTTAGCCTGTGATTGGAGAAAAGTCAAAATCTAATGTAAACTTATGGTCCAATTTTAAATAGAACACAATAATATCGATACAGAACTATTTCCCTAATAATCTTAGATTTAGCCTGTGATTGGAGAAAAGTCAAAATCTAATGCAAAATTATGGTCCTATAGCGGTGTTGAAATGGTTAATTTTTTAGCGCTATATTTTTTTAAGGCAACAAATGAATTACGAAACTATTCTTTAACAACACACAACGCGAAAAGTTTTTATTTGCAGCTTTGTGGCGGTTTGTTCTTGGTGCTGCAAGACTCGTGGTGGTTAGGCTTGTTGGATGTTTGAGACGAAATGGTTTAGCGGGATGTTGAGATGGCAGCGTGTTGTTGGACGTGTGAGGGAAGTATTCAAGGTCACCGTGTAGTTTTGTGTGTCTGGTAATAGGGGAGAGTAGGCGTTATCTCCATTAATGTGGACCAGAGGTGAAATGGGAGCTAGTGTGTCGAGAGCGGGGTTACGCTCAGATCGACATAGCCAATTTTGGGGTGACGTGCCTGTGCGAGGCATATTGAATGTATCTAATTCATATTCAACTGGGATTCCTTGGTCTAAAATATATTAGACGCAAAGAATCCATAAATTAGATGGTTCCATCGTTGAGTGTCCATGTTGCTGCTGCTAGGGTTAAAGCCACAGTGAGATGTCCCACTGGGTGGCTTGTTTAGCTAAAAAGCATCGCTAAGCAGGGACGACCAGAGACACGTCTGTTCTGGTCGCCGTCTCAAGCTGAAGAGAGTGTGTTTGGCCGCTCACCCGTTTTGCTAGCCGGAAATGAAGGTCCGGGCTGAATAGGATATGTCATCTTGATTGGGTGAAATTCAGTGTTGAATTAAATTGCACGCCAAAACAAAATACGGGATTTTTCTCTTCTCTACAGTCCTATTTTAAATAGAACACAATAATATCGATACAGAAATATTTCCCTAATAATCTTAGATTTAGCCTGTGATTGGAGAAAAGTCAAAATCTAATGTAAACTTATGGTCCTATTTTAAATAGAACACAATAATATCGATACAGAACTATTTCCCTAATAATCTTAGATTTAGCCTGTGATTGGAGAAAAGTCAAAATCTAATGTAAACTTATGGTCCTATTTTAAATAGAACACAATAATATCGATACAGAAATATTTTCCTAATAATCTTAGAAAAAAAAATTTTCTATTAAATAATAGTATTAAAAGCTCACAAAATATTAAGAAAATTTAATTTAATCTTCACATTTGGGGTACTATTTATTTATTAATATGTAAGAATGAGCGTTTGTACTGTTGTACTGTGTGCTAATGTACTTAAACGTCTTTAGCTACTGACGCTATTTATAGAAACAAATTCGAAAAGTAAACGCGACTCAATTCAACGGTATAAACGCTCATTCTTATAAAGTAGTAATGTACATACAAAAGTTACATCACTTTTGTAATACATCCTCCTCCGATGATGGCCCAGTGTTGGGCAGAAAGTACTTGGGAAATAACTAATCATGGAAGGTTTATCAACCAATTCTCGCCGAATATCATAAGATCAATACGGCAATTAACAAAAAATATGTAGACAAAAATATCTATTATGTTCGATCAAATATGTATCAAAGAAGAAATGCTGCCAAAGCGCACACACACACACACACACACACACACACACACACACACATATATATATATATATATATATATATATATATATACATTAAGTAATCAAGTACCATAGGACCAACGTTTTGTGCTGTAAAGAAAGAAGTCCGCAGAAAAAGAAATACTCAAACTCGATGGTAAGGGAAGAAAATATAGTAGTCGTTTTTATTCAGCTATGATCACTGCAACTCGAAAAGTTGCTTCTTCCCCCTTCCTCTCGGTGGTGACGGGGTGTGGATGAGAGCTGGCTGTTTGACACACGCCTGTCACAGCAGATAGGTCGTAGCAGGCTGGGGTATGACGGGTCGGGGCCTCCGGAACCTTTAACGCACCCGTTTTGACAACTGCCTTCAACTCTGCCAAAATCTCATTACTTGTTTTCTTATATAGAGATTTTGGGGAACAAATAGAAGATCCTCGAATGTTCGATGTCACTAGTGAAACACGTGATGATACATCTGTGATTATTTTAAAATCACGTCTAACTTTGCAGGTCATTCTGCTCGCACGTGCTAGTCTCGTGACACCTTCACTGCTTGACGACAGCGCCCATCCGTAATATTACATCAATAATTATGATGGGATGAAAAAAAAAAAACAGATTGTACAATTTGTAAATGAAAAGTATTACACAAACTGGTGTCCGGGAAAAAATTCTATAAAAAAGGAAAAGGCTAAAAGTATACGTGCTACTTGAAAATAATCAACCAATAACGTACGTCAATCCAAAAGAAAAAACACCGACACTGTTCCATAAGTTAAACGTGAGAATGTTCAATACACTTAGTAGAGCGAAATATGAATTCCTGCTGAGTCAGAAAAAAATCTACCCGGGTTTCATGATAATTCTGACCAAAGGAGGGTTGGATCAAAACTACATTTTATCGATTAAAAAACCGCTAAGAAGAATAAAATTAGTATATATATATAGTTTTAAGTCGAAAAGTACTTAGAATTAAAAAAAAAAAAAATTAATTTACTATAATTCCAACCGGCAATAAAATAAAAAAAACGGAAGCGGGCTAAATGAGGAGAAAACTCTTCATCCCTCTTCTATCTCCTCCCACCCTTCTTTCCTGTGTCTATTCTGAATTATTTTATCCATAAGATCTGAAGAAGTCCTGTTAATTTTTTTTTTTCGTGTTTTTTGATTTTATCAAAAACACATAACAAGATGGAAATAAATTTATAATCCTAATGTGACTGGTTTTGTTTTTTTCTTAAAGAATATATATATATATATATATGTGTGTGTGTGTGTGTGTGTGTGTGTGTGTGTATATATATATCAGGGGGTGACCAAACTGAACGTATTAAAGAGTCACTTATATCATCCAAATGCGAGTAAGAACCACACAAAAAATACAGATCCGATTTTTATCTAATCGTACACTTAAAATGATAAGAAAAATGAAAAAAAGTTGTCAAATTGTTTTATTTTAGATACATAAAGTCAGACAGTTCAATTCCAAGTAGATTTGTGTGTTTACGTTTTCTTAAAGTCGAGTTCATAACAAGGTGTAGCAGTCCTCAATAATTCCTTTAGGTGTTGGTTAGTGAATACAGCTCTGTTTTTTGACTTGACATATTTCAAGACAGAACACACGGACTCACAGCAATATGTTGTCCCCAAAATACTCAAAAGCCGTTGACTAGTTTGTTTCAGTGCAGGATACTTATCAACAGAAACCTGTTTCCAGAACTCAAATGTTGACTGTGACTGATATACTGATTTGAAAGCAAAATCTTGCTGCAGATCCAGTAATTCAACTTCTATATTTGCTGTCTGAGTTACAATAGGTTTCTGAACTGTACATCCATTTTTCACTACATCAACAACAAATGGATTTACCAAAAAAGCAAAAGTAGGTTTTAAGTTTTCTAGATCTGAAAAGCTTGTTGCAAGATTTGTTGACACGCCCTCCATGATCTCAACATACACTTTTTTTTTTTCTATCATAAATCATTTTCAGAACTGACAAGTCCTTTAAGCAAAGGGAAGTGTTGTAAAGATTTTGTGTTGATGTCTCTCTGGAACAATTTAATGTTATTCAGAAAACTAAATATTGTTGGGGTTAAATTAGACGCAATCTTGTTCTTTCTTTGTAGAGATAAATTCAGCGCTTGTAAATGGTTCATGACATCAGTAAAAAAAAACATCAGGTCCTGTTTCCATCCAATGTCTCTTAGTTGTTCGTAAATCTTATCTTTTCCTTCCAAAAACGTACAGATAGGTTCAAAGAGATCCACAAACCCCTTGAAAACATTACTGGTTGACAGCCATCTAAAATAAATAAATTACATTGTTTGGAATATTATCTTCATCTAACTTGAGGAGGTGGTATGTATTTAGTTATTTCAGTAGATATGCATCCGTATTTTACGGGTATTGCTCTCTATATTATTTCCTCCACAAATACAACACAAAACTTTACAATCGCGTAAAAGAAATGGAATAGAACACAACGAACATTAAACAGCAAACAATTTAATATACATAAAACAGAATGTGAAAATAAATAAAAAACATGATGTGTAAATGGCCTTTTGGAAAATAAAGTTTGGCAAGTTAGAAGAAAATAAATATGTTTACACGTATGTGTATGCTTAGATGTTAACAGAGTCTGTAAATAAGTAGTTCTTACTTACATTAAGTTCATATCGTGTTTTATGATTGTGGCGACAGCGTGTCGCGTTGATGAAAGAAAGTTTGTCGGTTTTTCTTTTCAACGTGATTCGCGGCCATCTGTAGCTAGGTCATGAATTTGGCTGTGGAAGAAAAGGAATTTGCCGGACAGAGTATCGGCTACTGCTTTACTGACTTAGTGACTTCGTGAATGGCTCTCAGACTCGTGTGTTACTTATACCCTAATAGTGGATCAAAGAATCGTCCTAAAATTTTGGCGCGTAGACATTTATTGACCAATCAGATTTTTATTTTACTATTTTATCTTAGAGCCTAAATATTTTCTATTAATTGACTTCCGATCCGATTTTTCTCGAATGTCCTTATTCTATGTTTTAGCTGATTGGTTGAAAAATATAAAAATGTAACTTAAATGCTATGCAGTTTTGATCCTAAATTTCTAGAATGTTCTTAAGTATGTTTTTATTGCTTATTTTAAGAATAGAAAAAATGTGTTTCCCATAAACTCATCTATAAAATTTCTAAACTGGCGATGGCTTTTTACACCAGAACGAATAAAATTTACCATCTCTAATACAGTTTTCATGACATGGTCATATTTAGAGTACTTTGCTTATTAAATATTCACGATGAATAACAATGAATAGGCAAAAATTCGGGGTATCATCTTTCATAATAAGGGTAATCACGCCACTGTTTTCATAACATTGCGGGGGCTTCATCTGTGGCTATAGTTACAAGTTTAATAAGATATTCAGGGGGAATATTTTCAGAAAGCACAGAATCGATTGCATTTGTTATTTTAACTTCTGTACTATACTTATCTGCCCTTGGCATTTTGTTATTGTTGTTACCTCCCTTACTAGCATTCTTCAGTTGATGAATCACTTAGGGAATGTTTTGTTAAATAAATCCTCGTTAAGGAATACCTATCTTGTCAACTCATTTCAACTCCTTTTATTGTGTCCTTAAGAGCATCCAATTCAAGCAATTCTTCTTTAACACAAAAGTATTTCGACAAAAAGCGTTCAAATACCGCAAGCTGCGGTTTAACTTGGATGTCAGTGGATTTGTAGGATTTTTAGTTGTAGTTGTTAGCGAAGAGAAGGTTTGTTGTTAGCGAGGAAGATGGTGTAACGTGCGTGTGTGTTTATGTTGAGTTGTTTCCTCGCTAAGTGTTGTTAGTCCCCTCGCTAAGTTTTAAGAGTAAATAAAGGAAGGATGAAGAAGTAAGATGGCGATAGTCGAAATGTGTTTTTAGGAATAGTTTTTATTTGCATCATGGAAAATGTAGTTTGGGTTTGTGCTGCAAGACTCGTGGTGAGTAAGATTGTGAGTAAGGAGACGAAATGGATTTATGAGAAGGTTGAGAAGGTTGAGATGGCAGCGTGTGTCGTCGGACGTGCGGGGGATTGTGTTCGCTGTAGTTTAGCGAAAGCCATGTTGCAGTTGGAGGAAAATGAACTTTAGAGTCTTCGTGTAGTTTTGTGCGTCTGGTGTTTTGGGGGAGGAGAGTCTGCGTTGTCTCCATTAAAGTGGCCCAGAGGTAAATTGATAAGTAGGTGTCGAGAGCGGAATAAAAGCATCGCGTTGACATAGCCAATTTTGGGGTGACATAAAGTTGTGCCTGTGCGAGGCATGTTGAATGTATCTAATTTATATTCCACTGGGATTCCTTGCAAGGAATCCATAAATTAGATAGGTTCCCTCGTGTGTCCATGCTGCTGCTGCTAGAAGAGCCGCCAGTGAGACGTCTGCACTGGGTGGCGTTGTCCAGCTAAAGAGACTGGGTTTGGCAGCTTACCCAATTTGCTGCCCGGAAAAGAAGGTCCGGGCTGAATTGGATAGGTCATCCTGATTGGGTGAAATTAAGTGTCGAATTAAATTGCTCGCCAAACCAAAATACGAAATTTCCTTTCCATTATAGATTCATCCAATGCTATACTAAAAACAACCGAAGAAACCAGATCATTTTTCAGTGACATTGTAACATTGGCACTGAGGTTTCCAATTCGACGTACAATAATTTGCCTTGACAATGCCATCTGGGAAATAAGACGTGGTAACTTTTTATTACTTGGGTCTAATATAGATGCAACTTGTAAAATATTTTCTTTAATAAACTAACCATCAGTGTAGGGACGTTTAGATCTGGCAATATTCCAAGCTATAACATAACTAGCCTCAGTAGTAACATCTGCTTCTTTACAAAATGCAGTGAGTGTTGTCATTTGACACTGTGCAGAACTCTTCAATGACCTGATTTTGTGTGAACGAATCTCCTGTTGCATATTTCTGGTCATTTGAGATCAGTCACAACGTGGGCATTTGACCGGACTTTTGACAATTGTAGAGGTCATCGCAACCCATGGTTGACGGAAGAAATCAGCAGTGTAACCCGGATATAAGAGACCCGGATATAAGATATATCTCCTCTGGTCCCAAATTAGAGCCTGTGTTAATGTATATAAATTAGATCCGGATATAAGAGACCTGGATATAAGAGAGATTTTCTCTGGTCCCGTCGTCCCTGATATAAGAGAGTTCGTTTTAAGTGACAGTGTGATGTCGTAAATCGGTCAAACAGAGAGAGAGAGAGAGAGAGAGTGTGCGTGTGTGAAGTTCAATGAGACACGGTGTGTCCAATCTGTGTCTGTAGGAGACACCTTCTACCTTATGATTTTGCTTTGTGTGTCTAAGGGTAGCGCCGCCCGCTTTTTTGCCGACTTTGCTTGTCGTTGCATTTACTGGACAGCACTTTCACTTTACCCACTGTTCTGTTGAGTCAGAAGTTTGTTTGTTAATTTTGTCACTGAAACCCGTTTGCTTGCTTGTATTGACGGCCATTATCTCAGATTCTGTGAGCCCTTTAACTCATCGTTGAAGGCGATAGAAAGCACTTGAATTGCGTCCCTGTCTAAACTTCTGATATCCATTTTAATTTTTTATTTAGATAACTTGGTCATTAAATCAGCTTTAAAATGTAACTTAATCTCGTTAATCTTTTGCGGAGAGTTTCCGAGATGTAAAGGCTAAAGGTATTCGTCCGAGAGTGAACGTAATAGCGCAACTGGTGTTCGAACTCACTTACTTCGATTCCGTTGTCCATCGCTTTAACCATTACACCACGAGAACTCACTAATACCCTTGGGAAAAGTAGGAAACCTCTTATCCCTCCTTCCATCAATGGGTTAAATAGTATCACCACTGTTCTTCTACAGGGATGGTTTTTAGGCATTAAATAACCCAAGGAGTTTGATTTATCATTTAATAAAGAAACCTTTGTCGATGTTTTAAATTAACAAATTATGAATCTTTAACCCCACTTCTTTTCTTCTTCGTGAAGAAACGTTTTAGGGTTTCACTTTGAAAATAAAGAAATGACCCTTTTAAATTTCACAGGTTTTGCACGAAATTCTAGACTACCTCTCTTGTCACTGTATCTCGAGTCGAAATGTATATTTTCCAACGGTTATCGTCGCAGAAAATGGACATGGTGAATTGAGTTCAAATCCTGGACGAGGCTGTTTACATTTCATACCGCACGAATACCCCTGGGAAAGATATGCATCCAACTATTCTCCGTCCAGCTTGGGGGTAAATAGTAGGACAGAGTGGTTTCTTGAACTTTGGTTTTAATTCAAACCTGTTAAAACCTATTCAAAAATTAACGTTGTGTTACATCCTACCCGTGGTGGAGAGATTGTGTGAATAAATACATTTCTAGTATACGCAGATGAAAGGTTTTGCTGCCAGTACTTCTCTGTGGCGCGCCAGATATGTGCCCTAAATGACATAACTGTAGAGACGCCACTGCGCTATAAGTACAAAATTTAAAGTGTAAAATGATGTATCATTAGCCGACATTTTTGACCAATTTTATCAAATTGAGGAACGGTTTTCCACTTCGGGTCTTCTAGATAATCGATTGAAATGTGGCTTTGGCTACACGATGAAAAAATTTTCGACTGAATTATAACGTACTGACGTCAACTTTTACACGATATTTAAATTCAAGTTTGAACGCTGGAGATGGCATTTCAACGAAAAAGTTTTCGTTACTGGAGAAAGAACCGGTTATATTCGAGCTTATAGCTGCAAGAGATAACGGGCGAGAAGAATTAATTTAATTTCGTTTATTTTTAGATAAATAAAAGTCGGTATGTTAGAAAAGATACTGACTCTCTTCTTCCACCAGATAAGGATTAGGAGGTGAGTGGGGGTAATTTGTTCTTAGGTGGCTAGTTTGTTTGCTTGCAGCACAGTGGTATGACGTAGGTCGGTAAGCTATGAGAGGTCTTGGTCTAGTGTTGGAAATGCAGGGGACTTGATTGTGTAGTGTGTTGATTGTGATGTAGATTGGTTGAGTGTCAGCGACCTTTGATCTTGTTCGAAATGTGATGTATGACGATTCTCTTTGCTGGTAGTTCTCAGAGTCGACTGCCGTTTGTGAACTTTTGTTGACAGTTTTATAGCCATGTTGGGATCGAATCGGCTACGAAAATCTTTGTAGGGAAATTTTATGATTGGTTGAAAAAAAGGACCTTTTTAATAGTAAATTTATTTTTACATTTTAGCCGGATGGATGTGCAGAGCCTACCTATGCAGTGACGTGTTTTATTCATTTTGTTATAAGTCAACGTCTAAATAACATCTAGTTAATGCAACTTTTTTTTCAATTGAAACATATGCTCGTGGTGTTTTTATTTGTTTGTTCAGTTATTCATTTTGCTTGTAAATTGGTTTAAAAAAAATATTTGTAAATCGGAAGAGATTTCAGGATATAACGGTCATAATTTGAACTTTCCGAAAATCAACATGAACTTATTTTTATCTTCTTCTTTTCCTGAAAAAAAAATAGTAAAGTTGAGCATTTTTTTCATGAACCAAAATTTAAAATAATGAAAATGGGGAAATTTAACTTGAATTTCATTTATAGGATTTTTCCAGTATAAAAAAAAATGGAAGAATCGTTCTGAAAACTCAATTTGAATTGAACCAGAAAACAAAAAACAAACAAAAAAAACCCTTTCATTTACAATCAAAAATAGGCTCACTGATTATACCATTGAGAAATATCACTTTGTGTGCCTAGAAAAGATCTTTTTAAAAATAAGTAATTTAAAAGCAAACTATTTTTAGGACAGGCAAGAACAAAATATTCATAAGACGAGGACTTACATGTAAGTTAAGTTCCAATTGTAATGTGTGTTAAATTTCTTTGTATTTTTTGTTTTATTTTTTAAGGTTGAAAAATAATAAGGATTTATACCATAGCCATGATATGGCTATGTGTGAAACGTACATCGAATGTCCATAAAAATAGAACATAGGAATCTCGAAATTCGAAAAACACGTAACGACTTCTATGTTCAGGTACGAAACTTTATATTACCTTTGAATTTAAAGGTTCTTCGACATAAGGAGAGAGAGGCACAATCTTTCTATTCTGGCTTTTTCATCTCCGCCCCCCACAACACGTGTGGCACCCGCTACAAAGGTCTCCGCGAGCAAGCGAAAGCCAACCGTCTTCTCCCAAGGCAGGTCTCATCTCAACCCACTGACTTTTACAAAATCTCCCAAAATCCTCCGCGCGCTTCTGGTGCGTGACGTCATTCGCACTGTCTAACTCCATTTCCCATCTCGGGCTATTGTGACATCTCTGAGTGACCCGTCCGCTCTGCGTGCGCGCGTGAACACCTGTGTTAATGTTGCACCTAACTAACCGAAAGGTTCTCAGCCTAACTAAACCCAAAGGCATAAACCGAAATCCCTCGGCCATTATGTTACAGATTCTTGAAACGGTCGAAGTCCAATAGGAATAGTTGAAATGATGAGGTCGATCAAAGTACATTGAAATGGTGAGGGCGATCAAAGTGCAGTGAAATAGTACGATTCAACAACTGGGCTTCAGACATGTCAAATTGTAGTAATTTGAGAAGAGAAGAAATTATTTTCTTTCTTCGCAGGTTTGGGATTTTTAAGAAAATTAAATTTTTCTATTTTTAAATCATCTATATAAAAGTTGGATTTTAGAGATTATCTAAATTCACTTTAAAATCGTATAAGACTGTTTTTGGCTCGGAAAGAAAATTTATTTTTTATATGGAATAAATAAAATTGGTAATTCGACAAAAACAGACCTTCTTCTTCTTCTCCGAAAATTTTTTTAGGGGGAAGAAAAAGTTTAGAATAATCCTTCTTATATATCTTTTTAGTAAATTTTGCAAATCTTTTAAACCCTTTTAAAAATTTTCTAAGAAAAAATTGTTATATGAAAAGACTTTTTAAAAAAGAAAATAACATTAAAAAAATGCTTAAGTAATAGTTTCTCAGGAGGCCTCTGAACAGAAGCAAAATCGGTGAATGCCTAAAAAGAGGGGGTTTTTGATGCCAAAGAGAAACCCTTCCTCAGAAGCTTTTATCACCTCGACTTAGATGGACGCACGTTTTTCTCACAGCTGCTAGTAGGGAGCGCACGTGATTTTTAAGTCTCAAAATTTGCAGCACGTTGTATCTCCTGCAATTAGCTGCCTCTGATCATTCTATGGTGTCCTTCAAAACCCTTGTCTGAAGAAGCACAACTATTTCTACTGGTTCAGGAAAACATTCCCTACCACAGAATAGTCATAAGCGCCCCCCACTCCAATAAAATTTGAGTCTGAAGGTATCACTGTCTTTTTTTCTTCTGTCCCTAATTCTTTTTACAACTTCGGCATAAAAAGAAGATAACAAGTGAATGAGGTAAGAAGAAAAAGGAGACAGACATAAACCTCAGAATTTCCAAACTATTCACTACTCCGTTGACAAACCTACATGTGCCTCATATATACATCTCTTAAGTTTTGGTGCCCAGTTATTATTGTTAAATTATGGAATTGTGTTAGAAGTTAATACTTTCTGGTCCACTCTGACCTGGAGATGTAGCACTTGTTAGGGTCTCATCTATGTATTATATAGAACTATTTAATCTGTTATGGTTTATAAAATGGCGATTGGCGAGTGTTCTAAAAATAGAAAAATATCGACACACTGACACCAAGAATTCAAAATTGGGCAGCAAAATAAGGAACCATTTCTGTGGTAGTATAACATATTGACCCTCGGCCGAGCTCTCAAATAAAGAAATGCACCTGTGTAAATAACAGGTGTATCCGGTCGAAGATATCACCTTGACTGTGGACGGGTTTAATTGGGTGCAGATGTGACACCCACAAGAAGCAGGCGAATGTTAAACAATGATATAACCCGGTGCGACAGACAGTGGAGTTTAGTTTGGAGTCAGTTAGTCGGAGATAAGATGCTGTAGTGAGAACCAGCACCCAGCAGAGGGCTATGGACCCTCAGGGACCCCGATTGAGCTGCCCAGCAGAACGAGAAAGAAGTGCTGCTAAAGACAAAGGAACTGGGGGGTCAATATGTTGCAGTTTGTTCAGTCTCCAACTCACCTCTCACACATAACCCTTTCATAACCCTTTCGCAACCCTTTCGAATAAAGTGTGAGAGGTGTATTTTTCTAAAGAAGTGTGTTCATTCGTCATTATTGTTGATTTTGCTTCCGCATGTATATGTGTATGGTTGTATATGTATCATGGATGTGACTATGCAACAGTAAAAGAAGATTAAGAGAAAGAGTAGGAGTAAGAAGTAGGAGTTGGGATAAGAGTTTGTGTAGCAGATTTGAAAAGGGAAGACGCTAGGAAGAAGTCAGTTGACCACTAGAATCCACAAGGGATAAGCGAGTTTACTACTAGAATCCCAGTGAACAGAACTCAGCGAGTCCGCTCCTGTATCAACAAAGTTTAAAAGGTTATAACTTGATGTAAAAAAAAAAACCCTAAATTTTTATACCAAAAATAAAACATCATTAATTCAAGTTTGTGTTATCTTCAAATAATACCAACAACGAAGAAATACAGTGTAACCCGGATATAAGATAGTTGTCGGGACCGGAGACGAAATCTCTTATATCCGGGTTTGTTCCATTCTGTTTAGGTAACACAGGCTCTAATTCTAAAGGTTCTAAGGCTCTAAGGCTCTAAATCTCTCTTATATCCGGGTTACACTATACAACAAATCCTTTTCTTGACTTGAAACCATTTTAAGTGTGTGCAAATGAATGAATAATGCTGAATAGAATTATTAGTGTTAAAAGCAATAATGGAAACCATTTAACTGAGTGCAAACAAAACTATTTGTGTTAGATAGCAATACTGGAAACTATCTAACTGTGTGCAAATAAAGCTATGAATGTTAGATAGCAATACTTGAAACCAATTGTGTGGTAACAAATATTTAGCTGTAAATTGGATAGGAATTCTTGATAGATAGAATTACTAATGTTCGATAGCAATGCTTGAAACGATTTAACTGTGTGCAAACAATAAATTGCAACACTTGAAACGATTTAACGGTGTGCAAATAAACTATTAGTGTTAAATAGAAATACTTGAAATCACTTAACTGTAGACAAATAAAACTATTTTCGTGAGATAGAAATACTTGAAACGAACTGTGTGTTGTGCCTCACCAAGCTGACCTCATTTATTGAAATACCTCAATGAATAGGCCTAATGAATAGAGGAGACCGGGGTTCCATCCCAGGTTGAGTCATACCAAAGACTCAAAGAATGGTACTTGATGCCGCCTTGCTTAACACTCAGCATTATGAGTTACGGATCAAGGGTAAAGTGGAGCAATCCAGGGAATGAAGTTGTGCCTTCCTCTACACCTCGGTGTAGTAGCAATTGAAAAGGGAGTTTTTGGGTCACCCTCGTCTAAGGTTGCCAACTTTACTTATATGCACACAGAGAGAAAGAAAGACAGACAGACAGATAGATAGATGAGAAGAGGTTGAAATAGATAGATAGATAGATAGATAGATAGATAGGCCATTTGAAAAAATGTTATACGCAGAAAATATCTTTATTTTATTTGTTTATTTCTTTGTTTGATTTATTTACATTCATTATTGTTTTGTTATCTTTCTTTTTATATACGGTCAAAGGTTAGTAAAAAAATAAGCAAACAATGAAAGGTTGGGACATGAATGCACGTACTCAATTAAAAAATAACTTGATTATTTACTCTTTTTAATTAAATAAATTAAAGTTCGTTTATTTTATTTATTTGTAAGGTAACAAAATCGGCCGAAATAGTGAACCATGTGATTCTATGACTCAACGTTCATGTTTCAAATCTATTTAAAAGGTCAATTTTCGTCGTTGTTATCGTCATATCTCTGTATCTAGGAAGAGATATAAGCTAAACAAAATTGCTCTCTCCTTCGTAATATTCAAATTTTAAGGAAGAACGTTAACTAGTTCAACACAGATTCCATACAAGCAGACAGTCAGTGCGGCTTTGTTGCTACCAGCATGAAGGATAAAATCTTTTTCATTGTAACTTTACTTGTAGTTTGGAGTACCTGCAATTCGAAATTTGTATGGGTACCTCATCAATATCACCCAGAACAAGTCCATCTTGCTTATGGGGGTAAGTAATTTAAAACTAAGCAATTTTTTTCAGGTATCTTGAATCAGTTGTTTGTTTATCTCGGACTGCTGTTGTTATTTTTGAATCATGTGATATTGGGAAGTCCCCCCACCCTTTTTTTTTTTAGTTTTTTGGGGTTTTTTTTTGTTGTTTTTTTTTTAAATTAGCCGACAAAATAATTATTGTTAGAACATCTTCCAAAATTGTTCCAAACTTAATTCCTTTTCATTCAGTCATAACATTTATTATTTGTTATATACACGTAGTTCGCTTCTGATTTATTAATTTAGGTTAACAATAATAATAAAAATCACGTGAAGAAATTAAGGTAATAAAAATATCTATTATAATTAATTGAGAACATTTTGAAGAAAGAATTTACATACATTACGTAAAAGTTTATTGTTGTTACTTTTTTTTTTAAAATTTGAATAGTTGCATTTGATTCAAATCATGTCTTATTTTGATAGAATTGATTAATTTACTATTATTTTTTTTTAGCAGTTCCTTAAATTATTAAAAAATAGTTTGTTTTTTACTCCCAATTTACTCATACAGCAAATATTAGTAACTTTAAATTCTTTCATTTATGATTTACGGGTAGCAAAAAAAAAAAAAAAAAAAAAAATTACGCGTGTGACTTAAGTAAACAAATGTTAACAGCGAAA
Organism: Sepioteuthis lessoniana; assembly: GCA_963585895.1. Taxonomy (NCBI): domain Eukaryota; kingdom Metazoa; phylum Mollusca; class Cephalopoda; order Myopsida; family Loliginidae; genus Sepioteuthis; species Sepioteuthis lessoniana. The sequence continues at coordinate 40,271 of CAUZXS010005695.1, read as the reverse complement.
ACAAGCTAAAGAAGCATTTCAAATCAAACAATATATTTGTCAATATCATTTACTTCCTTGACCAATGCAAATAATAAGTAGTGCATGATCAAAGCACATAGATTAAATATTCCTTAATGTTATAGAAAATTTCTGATCAAAATTCAATAAAAAAAACAAAACAAAACACTCAAAAACTTGAAATTGTGTTTGTGTATTTTCAGATTTTCAACCTTAATTCAAAGTCTGTACAACTAATATTTATTTGTTAACGTAATCTCTCTTCTATAAATTGAAAAAAAAAATCACATTACGTAAAGTTCGTACAGTACAGTAAAAATTTCAGATCAAAATTCATATAATACCAAAAAAAAAAAAAAAAGAAGTAATGTTACACTAAAAAAAAACAACTCTTGACTGTGTGAAGTTTTATTTTTTTAAAATTTTATTTAATTTTTCTTTTTACACTCCTCTTTCATAAAATTAAGACACCTCCCCAAATTTAAAAATAATTATACACTGAAATTTTTCAAGACTTTATTTAATTTAGATTATCTTTTTTTAATGAATTATGTTGGTTTTAATTAAAATCCAACAAATATTTAATTTTTGGTTTTATTTTCAATTTAAAAAATCAGGATGAAAATTCGTCTATACATCTTGCACAAATAATTTTTGTATCAGAATCTTTCTTTTTACGAATGATACAAAGTTTGATAAAAAGTAAAATCTTTAAATTTTTTGACATTTAAAAAAATTCCGGTTAATGTGTAATAAAAAAGTAAAGACATGACAATTTAAAAATCATATAAAAGCGTATTACCATTATATAATCAATGTAAAATTCTAAAGATCTTTCATAATATGAGGCTTGGTGAAAAAATAGTAAAACGGTGATATTAAACGAAAATCCCTTTTTAAAATATAATTGAAGAATGGTTCATTATTTTTTTTTTTTTTTTTTACAGAAATTGTTTTCATTTCAGTGGTTGCATCATTTTTTTTCTACTCATTTAATATTTTTTTTATCGATATCTTAACTTTGAAGTCACCACAAAACATTTTTTTGCTTCATCAAATTTGATTTTGTCAGCATTAGTTTGTTATTGCACGAAATTGTTATTGACTTAAATGACTTTTAAGCACAATCCGATTTCTGTGATCCCAATTGGAATATGACATTAAAGACATTTAGATTGACTTTATTCCCGCAAATTTTTCTTAGAAAATAAAGTTCCCCTTTTATACAATCCTTCGTTAGTGAATTGAAATACCGAAATTTTTGTGGAAATTACATAAGTTAAAAGATTTTAAAATTCTGGGTGTTTTTTTTTGTTTTTTAACATAACATTTATATAACATAAACAGTTTTGCAAACACAAATATCTGATTTTATTTGAATCAAATTTTATATCAGAATTATTCAAAGATTATGATGATAGAATTAAATTTGTTTACAAGTTTTGATCGATTTTCCTCCTTCTGTGTGTGGAGGTACGTATATTGGTTGGAATAAAACATAATCGAAGTCTAAAATCGAAATTCAATTCAATATGTGGTTAAACATTAGCATTCTTCAGGGCCTTAACAAGAGAATTTATCAGTGTCTAAATTGTACCCATTTTATACTAAAAAAAATTCAAAATTTTCTTTTATTTTAAAGCTTCATTTCAGGGACTGTATACTCGTGTATCAGTCGATATAAGTCGATCCTTATAGTAGTGATTTATTAAGCTTTTTGCTTAGATGTGGCACAAGTCCCTATGAAAGAGGCTCCCAATTAGACTCGAACTCACTCGTGTAGGTTTGCTAGTCTAGCTAGCTAATAGTAATGGAATTAATGTTTGATGCTTAAAGTTGCTTCTCGTCGTTCTTATTTCACCATTACCATATTATTCGCATTATTCATGTGAATGTTTAAAAATTGGTCTTCTAAATTCGACAAATACAGTATTTAAATTTAGCTAAGTCAAATGCAAGGCTAACATGTGTCAAGCAATCGGTTAGGACCGAACTCACTTATGTGGTCTGTTCGGATAGCTTGGTTTTTATAAGTTTGGTGTTTGTTTAGAAATGTTTTTGTTGCTTTTTTTTTTTTTTTTCAGGATGTTTTAAATTTTTTAAAAAGGAAGTGTTAAAAAGAAAATCAGAGGATTATAAGGATTGATAAAAAACAATTTAATATTTTAAAAATAAAACTTGAAAATGGAACGGAACACTCTCGTTAAAAGTCAATTGATTCATTTATCTATTTATTTAAAATTTAAAGTGACTGATGCAAAAAATAAGAATTTGAGGATTATAATAATAGATAAAAACGAAATTTATTGATTATTCTAAAACTTGAATATGAGAAAGAACATTCCCATTTAATGATTGATTAATTTTAACGGCATGTCATCCTATCTAGGGTTATTTTGTGCTTAGATTTTTGGGAATCACGTTCATTTTTTTTGTATAGTTGTTAAGAATTTTTTTTAAATTAAAAATCATTTTTTTTTTTTTTTTCAACTCGGTCATATATAAATAATTTTCAAACAGATCTATTTGACCCATAGATGGGACTTTAATAGATACTTCTCAGGGTCAGGAATTTTCGTTTAAATTCAATCAATCTATTTATTGAAAGTTTGTTTAGATTTTAAATATATATATTTATTTCTTAACCCTTTCACCACCCCCGGGATACTTGTATCGCTGTCAAATTTCATTTTAAACTTTAAAATGTTGTACTCAAAGGATAATTTTGCATACCCAAAACTTTGACTGCAAAATTAAGTATCACGGTTAAATGAAAAATAACAGGGGTCTGCCTGGCGTTCGCGTCGGGTGGATGTAATTAATTAAAATCGCCTGGTCCCAGAGAACTGCCCCCCCCCCCGGCAATACCTGCTTTGCAGCGTTGAGTTCATAGCTTGGCACCTAAAGCGCCTCAATATGGGGAATGTCGAAGGGAGTAAGTATTTTTTTGAAATAGCTACTTATGAGTCTCGATTTGTTTGTGGCCCCCACGATAAAATGTTTTTGTGTTCTATATTGGCTTGGTGAGAACTCTGTTAAATCCCAGTAAAAGAAAAAGTACCAAAAGAAAAAAAAAACATTGATAAAGAACAAACAAACGAAAATAAACAAAATCTTCCACCCTTAAAATAGCAAATATTATACTTCGATGTCTAAAGGACAAAAATTGTTTATTATTTTAATCGGAGATCAAATATTATTTATTTATATAAGCTTAGCTTATGGCACCAAGTTCAAAGATTATCAGCCTTTATTCTTTAATGAGACTTGCTAAGTGATCATTGAGTCAAAACAGGTGTTTCTTTGAAAAACAAAAAACAAAAAACAAAAAAAAAAAAAAAATCACTATTTTTAGATTGAAATTGTTTTATTTTGTGGACTGGATTTAGTAAGACAAGATGAAGAGATAGGGGCGGTCACACGTGTTGTCTATATTAGCAGTAATCCTTAATTAACAAAGTACTGAAAATTAGGGAAAGGGTGTAACTGATCTTTTAGGGGTCAGAAAACATAACTGTACATTTTGCTTCATCGAGGTTTCCTTTATTCATTATTTCGTTGCTGGTGGGAGATAAAACTATATCTTAGGATTCGTGAGAAAATGTCCCAGGGAGAATCTTGTTTCTATGCCTTTTTGACGAAAATTAATCTTGTTGCACCGGTACTGGTTTGAATCGATCTTAACTAGAACCGACTTGGGTGACAGTCCTGTATACTATAGCTGGACTGGTCTTGAATGTTTTTTTATCCAAACTGGCTGTCCTTTTTCAAACACCGGCCCGGGAATACAGTTTTAGGGAATGAATAAAAAAATTTTTTTAAATTTAAATTGAATTAAAAAAGAAAATTATTAAAATATGCAGAAACTCCCAGAGGTCTCTGACAGGAAAAAGGGACCTCCCGACAAGAGGGGGGGGGAGGAGGCTCATTCCCTTTCAGGTAGTGACCGGCGAAGTGACAACACCTTGCTAACTGATGGAAGACGCCACGCCTTCGTCTTTGGGCGAAGCGTTGGCTAGTCCTTTCACTAGTTGCAGCCCTCTCGGTTAACAGTATGCCGAAATATAAATGGCTACGAAATGGACCTATCAAACGACAAACTAAAACACTGGACTTGGACAAACTCCCCAAAGCGACTAACACCCTGTTAAAGCTTTAAAATACCAAATGAGGACTCTCATATACCAAGAAACGATTAACGTATTTTAGACACCTTGACTGGGGGATTCAACTATTTCAATTGTATTCAGGGAAAATTCCCTCACCCATTGAATGGTTGCTGAACTCAGGAAATAAAGGAAAATAAAACAAAACGGCTTCGTCTCCCATTTGTTGCTGTCTTCTTTTGTATAATTCTTTTTGGGTCTTTCTTGTTCTGGGAGTTACGTCAACGTGGGGTAAAATAAAATAACCTCAGAATGGAGTCAGATATCAAACGGCAACACAGCTTGTCCTTGACATATGCCTGACCCCATACAATCACCTCTGCATCTGTATCTAACCTAAAATTTAAAGTTTTAGCGGAGAGCTTAGTGGTGACTTAGACTTTAGCCTGCCAATTGGTAGTATCATCTTCTATGACCACTTTCACGTTTTCCAAAGTCACTCAACCTAAAATTGTTGCTCTTCATTTTCTTTTATTTCTTTGAGTGTTGACCTATCTTCATTTTTTAAACGCGAGAATAATTCACCTTCTGCGAACAAATTCTGCTGTGTGCTTCTTTTGCCGGGCAATAATTTTTATTGTTGGCTGGCAATTGTCCACAACGCATGTATTTCTTGGGTTACCGGTTTCAGTATCGTTCGAGTTTTATTGAAATTAGTTATATAATCCTTCTTTTTTTTTTGTAACCCAGTTGATATGAGAGTTGACAGCATCAACACTTGAAGAAATAACTTGTGTCTTTCGTTTGGATATCTAATAGACTCTACCTATTTGTATTGCCCAGTTGGCTGGGGCTGTAGAATACACTGACTGCACCTCTGCAGAGGGGTACAACCCCTCCCCCTCCTGAATATGACGCAAAACAATCTGATGGTGAGGTTCTAGTAATGCTGGAGCTTTGGGAAATGCAGAGTACTCCTTCATTGCAATCGCTCCCAGGTCTACTCTGGCCCCGGAGTGGTAGCACCTGATAGTCCTATCTATGGGTTAAATAGAACTAAACTGCGTACTTATGCTAAACTGAATTATTTGAAATAGAACTTTTGATATTTAACTGTGTGTGGACCAAAAGTATACCGATACTAAACGGAATTGTTTGAATTAGAACTGTTTGACTAAACTGAATAGCTTGAAATAGAAATGTTTTTTGACAATTAAACTGTGTACTCATGCTAAACTGAATTGTTAAAATAGAACTGGTTATTTGTATAAGAATGGATTTGGCGTTAAATAACCTACAAAGGTTGATATGCCATAAAACCCAAACAACCAGCGACTCTACTTATTTGTAGGATCTTATCTAAAGTTATTTATCTGACGTCAACTTTGCACTAACAGTATCGTCTGCAAATCCAACATCGATTTGTTCATGAATAAGTCTATCTTGCAACTGTTCGAAATTGATGTTTTTTGCAAGTTGTTGTTGAGCATTTATATAGGACTCTATGCTTTCTGATGCTTCTTGTTTCCTGAGATGAAATTTGTAAGATTCATAGGCTTCGTGTGTTTCACCTGCGAAAAATTCCCCCCTTTTTTTTTTTTTTTTTCTTCACGATTTCAAGTTTTATTTTGTCTTGTTAATGTCTTAAATGTCACAGGCCTCTTCTCCGATTGTTGCTAAGAACACCCCAGCCGGGTATGCAACATCTGGTTCCTTAGACATTCTACTGACGATATTTATCTGACATGCTAACGTGTCAGAATATGGCACAAGGTCGTTTTATGGTGGGGGCCGCACACGAATCGAGATTCAGGTGCGCCGGTGTAAAAATTCTTGACACCTGTCGGCATTCTCCTATTGGGGCGCTTCAGGCATCTAGCAATAAACTTAGTCCTACAAAGCCAAGGTTTAGTCGGAAAAATATCACCCAGCATAATAGGTGGTCTGGGTGCCGACATTCTACTGACGATAGAATAATTTTAAAAGTTCCGTTTAAATTTTCGCCAGTTGTTTTAACGTTTCCAACAAGTATAATTTTGTCGGTTGTTGGAATATTGGCAAAAAATTGTTTTCTGTCGGGAAGGGTCATTTCGATTTTTTTTCTTAATGACAAATGAAATATAGGAATTTAAAAAAAAAATTAATTTCTTTACTGTTCGTTTGTGTGTGTATTTTTTTCTGGGTTTTTTTAAAAAATTTTTTTTATGTGGGCTTGGTTTTGTAAATCCGGTCGTGTTTTCTTCATAGGTTTGATCCAACTTTAACAAATAATTTTTCCGTTAAATTTCTTTTTTTAGTTATTGTGTTCAAAACAAAACAAAAAAAAACTTTTTGTTTTCTTTTACGCCTGATCACTACAATTTTTTTCCCGTTCTTAAAACCACTTCTGACACCACTATTGTTTGTGGACTGGGTTTGATAAGTCAAGATGAATAGTCAGATAGATACACGTGTTGCTTATAGAACAGTAATTGTTTATCAACAAAATTCTGGAAATTAGGGAAGGAGTGTAACCGGTTTTAATGGGTGTATCTAATTTGCATATTTAGGAATGGAATATATATATATATATATATATATATATATATATATATATATATATTAGTACTATGGAAGGGAAATGAGATCAAAAACAGAACATGGGCGCCTTGTAGAGTAATTAGTTGATTTTAATGGTGTGTCAATTTGTTTAGGGTTATTTCATGCCTCGAGGTTAAGGAATTACGTTCATTGTACATTTATATTTGCATTTTTTGTGTAGTTGTTTCTTAAGAGTTTTTTCTTTTTCTCAAGGTCCTATCAAATACAAATCTTTTTTGAACATCTATTTGACTCATAAATGGGACCCTTATAGGTTCTACCACTCCAGATCAAAGTGGATCTGGGAGTAATGGCTATGAAAGGGTACTCCATGAATCTGCAAAACTGGAGCCTCACCACCGGATGGAGTTTAGTGTCATATTCACGACCTAATATCTTATGACCATACCTATATTTTTGTTTGTGTGTACTTTGAACTGTAATTCGAATTTTTGGTGTTATAGAATTTTTCTACATTACTTGCTGTGCATAGCAAGATATCTCATAAAAATTTCTCTGGTGCAGGTTATCACTTTAATTTATGAATCAGGGATTCATCTGAGTTTTCACCAAGTCTAATTTGACACAAGATCATTTTATAGTGAGGGAGGTATCAATGAACTGAGACTCATGTGTGACTATTAGAAGTTTTCTCAGCATTCTTCTTTGGAGGTGCCTGAAACCCCAAACAATGAACTCGGCCTGATCAGCAGATAGTGCCTGGGAGAAGGCTGTTGGGGACCAGGGGATCAACTTAAAATTACCTACCCAGCATGAACATTTGGTGAACTATGAAATGTCATTGTCTGTAGATGATAAAACTAGTATAACAAACCCCTCCACTCTAGTCAGTTTCCAAATTTTCCTGATTTTTTTTTTTTTTACAAGGATTTTCAGAATCATTTTTGGGAGCTTTAATAATGATGAGAATATCTGCCACTTTCATTTTGTACTGTTTTTTTATCATCATTGATATAATTATCTGGTTTTGTATTCACATTGGAGAGTAATATCCTACCCTGTATTTTCATATGTAATAAAATATAATCATCTGGTTTTGTATCCACATTGGAGAGTACTATCCCTCCTTGTATTTTCATATGTAATAAAATAATATCATAATTATTATAGGGTTTTGTATCCACATTGGGAAGTAATATCCTTCCCTGTATTTTCATATGTAATAAAGTCTTAAAAGATTTTAATCCTACTAATATTTTTGTTTCTTGCAGATAATCCATCTCAGATGGTGATCACCTGGGTGACTTTCTGGCAAACCAACTCGACTATGGTCGAATATGGAATTAATAAACTGGACACATTTGCCAAAGGAACAGAAACCCTCTTTATTGATGGAGGACATGAAAAATGACATATTTATATGCACCGAGTGACGTTGAGTAGTCTGATACCTGGACAGAAATACTGTAAGTTCATTCTCTTTGAATTCCATCTTTTAGTTCTCTTTACCTCTTTTTTCCAGAGCAATCATAAAGTGTTCAAATGCTGATCAGCTGAGCACTATAAAAACTAAAAGAAATTAAAACTTCACCTTCTTGCTATAGTCTTATTAGCATAACTTTCATGTATCAACTATAGAATAGAAGACACAATCAACAGATGAAATTTCATTCTGAGTAAATTGACAATGGAATTAATTACAGCATGTGGAAACAAAATATGGAATAGTGAGGATTGGATTCATGCTTTTACTACAGGGTGCAAAAGCAAAATATGGAATGATTTTTTTAAACATTTTTTTTTTTTTTTGTCTGATTAGTCCAGTTTAAAAAAAAATGTGATAAATCTAAATTTTCTGGATTAGCTTTATTATTCAACCACTTTTAATTAAAATTCAGCCCAATATGAGTGAGCAAGAAAAGAAATAACAAAGAATCTATGATTTGCTTAATGCCAAAACCAACCCCACAAAATTTCCAAAATAATAGGAGTTTCTTTATGGCCTCCATCAAGCCCAGACCTTAACCCCCTTGATTACGCTGTATGGGGCATTTTAGAAAACAAAACCAAAAATTTCCCAACCACTGGTTCACTTAAGACTGCTATGGAGGAGGAATGGAATAAAATGTTTGAAGAATTTATTTTGAAGGCATAAAAATTGTTTTAAAGGCCTGTTGATACAATAATTGAAAAAAATGGTGGCCATATTGAATAAATTTACTGTTTTGTGTCAATATTCTTTTTTTTTTTTTTTTTTTTTTTTTTTAAATCAAAATTAATCTTGTTTTATAATAGTCGTTTATTATCATACTAGAATTTTGCTTCCACACCTTGTATGAATACAAAGAGTTTCTGGCACAATGTGGTAAAATGAATTACTGCATGATCCAAGAGTGAAAAGGAATGGAAAAATGAAACAAAAAAAACAAAACACTGACTTCCATTTATCCAGATTATTTTTATTTGCTTTGATTTGGTTTCTTTGTTTCATGACATATCAACCTTTGTGGGTTATTTAATGCCAAAACCATCCTTTAAAGGAACAGTAGTTGGTTGGTTATTTATGGCATATCAACTCTTATGGGTTATATAATGCCAAATCCTGTTTATATATGAATAGTTGGAGGTAATTTTACTTTTAGACGAGATGTTAAAGTGCATTTGTGTTGTATCATGGTAAGGAAGAGATACACTGTGAAATAGATTTAGTTATTTATTAACTGAAGTGGTACAGTCCAACAAATATCATAAGTCTCGCACTGTGGGTGTTACGTCTGAAGTTGGTCTTACTACTGACCGAGATCTTTCAGTACCGATGTGCTTAAGAAACATGACGTCTTTTATTCCTCCGCGATACTGGAAGTCACATGGTATGAGCCACTATACAACAGTTTGTTTGCACACAGTTAAATGGTTGCAAGTATTCCTATCTAACACTAATAATTCTATTTAATATTAATCCTTTGTTTGCATACAGTTAAATAGTTTTAAGTATTGTTATTTAACATGAGTACTTCAAGTGTTCCTATCTAATATGAATAATTTGCAATATGGGTTCATATAACCAATAATAATAATCCTTTGTAAATCATTGAACAATTTTATTTGACCTGTAGATGGGGCCTCAACAGGTACTACTAATCCTGGTCAGTGGACCTGGATGTAATGGCAATGAAAAGGTGGGTACTCCACATTCCCCAAAGATCCAGGACTAGTGCCTTTCTGTCAGATGGTTTAGTGTTATATCCAGGACACTCGTTGCTGAGGTGCAACGGACATATTCTACAGCCTCAGGCTACAGGGTGAAAGAATAATAGTGTTTAGCATAATGACTAGAGTGTTTGCCAATGGCCTGGGAGACCTGGGTTTAATCCGAGGTCAAGTCATACCAAAGACTCAAAAAATGGTACTTGATGCCTCCTTGCTTAACACTCAGCATTATAAGGTAAGGATCAAGGGTAAAGTGGAGTAATGCAGGGAAAGGAGTAGTGCCCTCCCCCACATCTTGGTGTAGTAGCTATTAAAAAGGGAGCCTTTGGGTCACTCTCAACTATGGTTGCCAACTTTACTTTACTTTTAATCCAAAAATGGGAGAGGTTTAAGGGGGTTCATGCCTTTTCCAAGGGTATTATTCTGGAAAAGAATGTAATAGTGTAACTGGAGTTTGAACTTGCTTACTACGATGTCATAGATCAGTATGTTAACCACAATGCCACAGACACTCTCCCAATATTTCCGAAAATAATTTTTTATAAGTCTATTGACTGGCCCATTGGCTTAGTGGTAGAGTGTTCGCCAATGGCCCGGGAGACTGGGGTTCAATCTCAGGTCGAGTCACAACAAAGACTCAAAAAGTGGTATTTGATACCTCCTTGCTTAACACTCAGCATTATAAGGTACATATCAAGGGTAAAGTGGAGCAATCCAGGGAAAGGAGTAGTGCCCTCTCTTACACCATGGTGTAGAAGCTATTGGAAAGGGAGCCTTCGGGTAGCCCTTGACTATGGTTGCTAACTTTACTTTATTGACCTTAATAGCTACTACCACTGCAGTCTAGAGTGGACCCGGGAGTAATGGCAATGAAAGGATACTTCACATTCCCTAGAACTCCAGAATTAGAGCCTTACCATCAGATGCAGTTTAGTATCCTACCCAGGACACCACTTTTGATTAGGGTCTTAATCCTCTGCTGGGGATGCAGTTGGCATATTCTAAGCAGCACCACAAAGTTGCACTATAGCTGTGTATAAATTATTTGTGTGCAAACAAATAATGGTTGGTTGGTTTTTATGGCATATTAATTCTTGTAGGTTATTTAATGCCAAATTCTGTTTATACATGTATATATTTGAAAGAAGTGGGTGGGGTGGATGGTATGCTTCCTCAGCAATAGAAAGAAAAGAACACATAGAATCAATTTCTTTAGAAGAAGGTGGGCCACCGAGTTTCTATGCTGAAAATATTCCTTTTTCTTCCTCAACAATCTTCTCCAGCAGTCTCTAAGCTTGTCTCTTGTTGAGTGTCACAAAGACTCAAAACGCTTTCTGACAGGACTTATAAAATCATGCCAAAATGCTACATCCGAGTCAATCGCACAATGTGGTAATTTACATGTGCACTGATGTCAAACAGGATTCATGATCGAGAGGATGTGAATTCAATCTTCCCAATTGCCCATTTCTCTCTCCCTCATTTCATTTTACACGTCAGACATATTCGTGCACACTTTGAGCTGCCACGTGAGTGATTTCTCTTGCTACAGTATTAAATATACATAATTTTTAACTGAATTGTTTGAAGGTAGAATAATTTTTAAATGAGCCAGAGCTCATTTATTTGTGCACAGTTGAACAATTGCAAGTATTGCCTCACTAAGGCTGAAGAACCCAATCTGCCCTAATATTTACCCATAGCTGAAGGGAGAATAATTGGATTCATACCTTTCCCAAGGGTTTTAGTGCTATGTGAAATGCAATCAGCCTTGTCCGGGATTTGAACTTGTATTGTCGTGTCCATTTCCCAAGATGATAACCATTACACCATGGGCACCTCCACTCTTTGCAAAATGATGGTGTGTGGAGTTCTTACTTTTACTATGTATTCTCTTAACTAAAACTAAACTGATTGCTAGGCTTTCAGGCTTGACGTTGCTTCACTTTCTGACAGATCCTCTTAACAGATTCTCTCTGGGCCCCCTTTATGCAGCAGACTGACTTTACTAGTATATATGCAGGGGTAAACATTTTTTTACTCCCAGATTTTTGGCCACCCATAGACTGAACATGAAAATATTGCCAGACTGTATGTCTCTAGGAGAGCCTAAAAGGTGTGATGATAAAAGTGAAGCTCTTTTAAGTTGCGGGTCTACTTTATCTGACCATCTTCACTTATACTCACAGGGTTGAATTAATTGTTCCTGCACAAAATATATACGGCTACAAACACACTTAACATATCCACATAAATATGTCCCAGCTCCTATATGGACTTGTATACACACATATGTATATATTATTATATCAATAGATTTTATAGATATACTTAAATGGAATTATCCAAATTGAGTGCTCAATGTAAAGTTTATGACATGTTAACATATATAAATAAGCTTATGCAGAGCAAAATATCATTGAGAAACAAGAAAATCAGTAAGTATATTCCATTATAAATTTATTTCACCCTTTGTTGACAGACTCGTCAGATGTATTTGAAAAAAATTCTCTTCTTTTTACTGTTAACTTTGGGGAATATTTTTATCTTACGTAAAGATTCATGTGTCATAATTTAGATATTTATAAAAGAAGAAAATTCGTTATATATCTCTGTTAACAAGACCCTCCAATGCATAAAAAATATAAAATCTCACAACCATGTACACATACATGTACATACATGCATGTACTCACACCTATTAATGTGTCTACATATATGCACATACATATAGCTGACTCTATATACTACCACACAGTATCATACTACCACGCCAAGTCTACTCAAGGCCCTGCAAAGGAAGCCCTCAGGAAAGCCCCAAAAGAAAAATGAACAAAGTAAAGTTTGATCTAATGTTTTACATGTTACTTATTTAAGTTTGAGATAAAATTCATACTGTGACACGATGGGTAGCATTTCGTTTCCATTTGTGTTGGTGCCACTCAGAGGATCTCTTTGTCTGTTTTGGCGCGAAATCTACACAAAGGGCCTGAGTGTGAGACTGGAAGTAGAGGAGAGAAGGAAAGTCTAAGAGAAGACAGAGAGTCGGTTGACAAAGGAGGGCAGAAGAGAACAGTCGGCTTGAGATAGCTGTCCAGAGAAGGACACAATGAAAAGATGGAAGCAGGGCAGTCAAAAGATGAGTCAGCATTCCTAGTAGCTTTGTGGAAGTTTTGCACAAAATACGTTCCTGTGATAGCCTGCAAATGCATGGAGAGCTGCACAAAAGTGTTGCATAGACTCCCCCCCCCTCTTGCACTTGGAGCTGACCCAAGTCCGTGTTTTTTCATTTGTTCTTTTCTTCCACCCTCTTGGTTGTGTTTTTTGTGTCTGTAAAGAAATGTGTAATGCCCCAGGTCGGAAATGAGAGAAGTCACTAGACGATCTGATCTAATGGCCATTAGTGGTTTAAGGAAACTGAGATAGTTGGGATCGACGGCCGAGGGGTATTAGCACAATACAAATGACAATTTTTTTTTTTTTTTTTTTTTTTTACCTCAAATTTCTTTCTTTCAGATTACCATTGTGGTGGTGCCAAAGGCTGGAGTGCACTTTTTTTCTTTACTGCTATGAAAAGTGGTCATAAATGGAGTCCTCGAATTGCTGTGTATGGTGACATGGGCAACATAAATGGTAGAGCTATCCCGCGTCTTCAACAATGGGCACAACAAGGAAAATTTGATGCAATCCTTCATGTTGGTAAGTTCCGAAATAATGTTTATTATTATTCTGACAAGCAAAAATACTGCCAAATAAAACAGGCAGCCAAATTTCTTGATCTTTAGATTGTGATTAGAGTGTAGTAGCGGTTCACTTCCTCCAGATAAAGTTCTTCTCTTTGGGCAACATGGCGTCATGTTCTTGTTTTTGGAGAGAACAAAGCAAAGAGAAATGAGGCAGCAACTCCCCCGTTGCAAAAAAATTTGATGTATTTATCCAATCCTTTCACTATGAGCAGGATGTGACACAAAGTCAATTTGTAAGGAGAGTACAGCTGGTGTGAATTCAGAGTTTTCCTTCTCCTAGACTGGTTGCCTACCAAAAACTAAAGAGCCTAGTATTCCCTGCAAAATGTTGGTTATTTTATGTATTTACCCTTGTTCACCCAGTCCTTTCATCATGAGCAGGATGTGACACAAGGTCAATTTTGAAAGAGAGTACAGCTGGTTTGAATTCAGTTTTCCTTTTTCTAGATTTTTTGCCTTACCAAGGCTTTTGAAACATGCCTTTTGAAACTTAAACTACCTCATCCAGGATTTGAACTCTGGTTGCCAATTCCATTTCTTACAATAGTAATTATTCTGCTAAGTGCACCTCTACATTTTTAAGTGGAGTACAGCTGGTTTGATTTCAGAGTTTTCATTCTTCTAGATTGATTGCCTAACAAAGGCTATATTGTCAAAAACCCATTTTGTCTTATTTATCCATAGCTGGAAGGAAGAGATGGATTCATGCCTTTCCAAAGGATATTAGCATGAAGTGAAATGCAAATAGCCTTTTCCAAAGTAGTCTCGGTAGTCTGATACCTTTGTGACTGAGGTCACACATGGATCTCCTTATTACAATGTGTTGAATACTACAAACAAGTGGATAAAATAAAGGATTAGAGTGTGGTATTTGTTCATCTCCCTCAGAGAGTCCTGGGGATTCAAAAAATTTCCCAGTTCTATCCTCTTTAGTGCAATGGAGAGATGCTAAACTTTTCTCCTATAAGAATTAACTCTAGTAAGGAGTTACTAAGAATGGTTATGCTATTGAAAACTACCTTGATATAATGATCATAAAGAGGAGGGAGTCTCTCTGGTGTAGTGGCTAATGTGCTAGAATGCAAATTTATAGTAACCAAGTTCAAACTCCAGTCATGCTATTACGTTCACTTATGGGTTAAATAGTACTTCTACAAAGATGACTTTAGCTTTGAATAACCTATGAACGTTGATATGCCATTCAACAAACCTAAAAACCATCCAGAATAAGTTTGTCAGAACATGTCTTTGAATCTCTGACAATATTTAAACAAATGAAAAAATTTCTTAGGAGCTGCTAGAGGTAAAAAAAAAAAAAAAGAACAAAAGCCATATATTGGATTTTGTTTAGTTATAGTATTTAATAGGGGTGGGATGGGGATAAGGGGATTCATACCTTTTCCAAGGGTATATGTCCGTAAGTGAATGTACTAGCATGACTCTGGTTTGAACTTGCTTACTTTGACTCTGCAGTCTAGCATGTTAACCATTACATAACCTCTTGATTCTATTTAAAAGGTTGTTGATTGGATTGGACAAGTTTCATCTCAACTTGTATGTATTAGTGTCTCCCTACTAAATTTACCCTTGTGTCTGTCTTACTATTTACCCATATTTAGATTCATGCCTTTCTAAAGGGTATTAGCACTATATGAAATGCAAACAGCCTTGTTGAGGAATTGAGCTTGGGTTGTTGAGCCAATTTCTGTTATGTAATAAACTCTCCCCCTCCCATGTAGGTTAATAAAATGTTCGACTGAAACATTGTGATAATAACAACAACCAATTTGAGCCTGTGGCCCAGAAATACATATTCTGAATATATATTCCTAGAACTGGATAAACTTGCATATCGCTAACCTAAATATCTTAAAGATATGCAGCAATAAAATCTTAAACAACAAGGTCATCCAAAACAAATTCACAACAAAAACAATAAAATTTCGCCAACAATATAATGTTACAAACAGACCTTGTTGCAAACATATCAAATATACTAATTCATTTACTAATTCTATAACCAATAGAACCTTTCAAAAATCTATCACGAATTAAATTGTAATAGCAAAAACATTTCTTACTTTTAAAATGTCCAAAAATTACACAGGGAAATCAGAATGGCCTTTCAATTTTAGAAAAACAACTATAAACATGTAATAAGATCATTAAACTACTTCCGGTTGAACAACATTTCCGTCAAACAGACAATGACTTTAACAGAAACGCTAAATTCCATATAATAGAGAGGACAGAAAGGATTAAGCATATCGAATAACTTCACATCAATACAAGAAAGTCGTTGTATATTTAATTACTTTATTCAGTATCAAAACAAGTTCTGCCTCTAAAGACTGGGCTCTTTTATATTATCGAAGAATGTGGTAGAAATTTGCCAGAATACACCAACGGCATCTCTGCAGAGTGGTAAGACTCTTCCAACGAGTGTCCTGGAAATACACTAAACATATCTGATGGTAAGACTCCAGTAATACTGGAGCTTTGGAGAATGTGGAGTACCCCTATATTGCCATTGCTTCCAGGCCCACTTTGGCCTGGACTGAATTGTTTAAAATAGAACTGTTTTGATATATAAACTGTGTACTTATGTTAAACTGAATTGTTTGAAATAGAAATTTGTGTATAAAAATGGATTTGGCATTAATTAACCAATAATGGTTGATATGCCATCAAACTAAACCAAATTATATACATTTGATATATATGTATGAAGAGGATTTGGCATTAAATATAACCTATAAGGGTTGATATGCCATAAAACAAATCAATTTAAGCCTGTGTGTTCAGGGCCATTAATGGATCATGATAATTAAGACTAAATGTAATAAAAATCATTTTAAATATTATCAGTTTTATTTCTAACAATTCAACCTAGCATAAGTACAGATTTTTGTTTATGCACAGTTAAATGTAAAAACTGTTCAATTTCAAAAAAATTCAGTTTAGTATAAGTACACAATTTAGGGTTCTATCTATGGGTTAAATAGAACTATCAGGTGCGACCACTTTGGGTCAGTGTTTGGTGTCATATCCAGGACACTCATTGGAGAAGTCTTACCCCTTTGCAGAGATGCAGTGGGCGTATTCTGCAGTCCCAGCCGACTGGGCCATAGACATTTAAATATGTATAGGAAATGCTTAGGGCAGTCAATTAACTATATGCTTTGATACTATCCTGTAATTTCTGAGAAGAATTATTTTTCTCAGAAATTTAAACAAAACTTAGAAAAAGCATTTAATTATTATCATTTATTTATTTATTTATTTTATTTTTTTTTATTCATTTTTTTTTCTTTTACAAATGAATTTTCTATTTTGTTTTTAACTTGTTTTTCTCTCTTTACAGGGGATTTTGCCTACAATATGGATACAGTAAGTTTTAACTTTTTTTTTTTTTTTTTTTTTTTTTTCTTTAGTTTCAAATAATTATTGATTTTAACTTTTGAGAAAAATCTATTTCTGATATTTACTAAATGAGCTATAGATTCTTGGTTTTTCTCTGGTTTAATGTAAAAACTGAAACATTTAACATTGGTAAATAATTCAACTATAAATAAAATAATTCCCTGAATACAAAAACAAACCCCTAAGTGAACCTCCTCTAAGGGTGCTAATTCCACCATTATTTCTAGGGGTAATATATATTTTAGAATGAATTGGTCAGCAAATAATTTCAAATTTGGTGCTTAGGTTTTTATCATTTTTGTATACTTGTGCTTAATATCTATTTTAGACTTTGTCTTCTGCCGGAGATTTAAAATATATGTTGAACCAAAAGTAATCAGACGGTAGATTCAATAAGGTTTATGATTTACTGTCCATCTACTTTTGACTCGGTGCATGTGTGTGTAATATATTATATATATTATGAGGTGCCCGTGGTATAATGGTTATCGTCATAGGAAATGGACACGGCGACAAGAGTTCAAATCCTGGACAAGACTGATTGCATTTCACATAGTACTAATACTCTTGGGAAAGGTATAAATCCAATTATTCTCCCTCCAGCTATGGGTAAATAGTAGGGCAGACTAGGTTCTTCAGCCTTGGTGAGGCAACTAGTCTAGGAGAAGGAAAACTCTGAATTCAAACCTGTTAAACTCCGCTTAAAAATTGACCCTGTGTCATATCCTACCCGAGCGGAGGGGTTGGTAAATATATATATATATATATATATATATATATATATATTGGTGTTCTTCAATTCAGGAAATCCTGAGTAGGGAACAATTCTGTCAGGACAATTAAATTATTCAAAATTCAAACGTTTAAATATTCCTGGTAATTGATTAAATTTTGGTCTTTGCTTTCCCTGTTGGATCTGAAGAAGCCCTGTTAAATTTTTTTTTTTTTTTTTTTTAAGAGTTATTGATTCATATCTTAGCAGGATGGAAATAAATTTATAATCCTAATGTGACCAAATTTTGTGGGTTTTTTCTTGAAAGTGTGTGTATATATATATATATATATATATATATGATGTGTGTGTTTATGTTGTACACTGAAAATAACTAACACCAATACTTATATATAAAATTATAATCTGCTTCTTTTCTTTTCCTTTTATAATGAAATGTATGAAACTGTTGAATGAAAGAGAGAGTTGGGAACGGATAACATATAGATACAGAGGGAGATACTGAATCTCAGTGAACTGCTTCTTCTTTGTTCTGCTTTCATGAGACTGGTACAGGGCCAACCCAAGACTTCTAATCATCTCAGCTTCTATGTTTCTCAACTTCAGACCCTTCGTAAAGCATCCATAGTTCTTGGACCATACTCGCTTTCAACTTTAGCAAGTCTTCTACTTTCATGAGCCTGTTTCTTCACACTTCTCTGCATTATCTCAAGGCATTTAATCATCTTAGCTTCTTCGTTTTAGCGAGTCTTGTACAGCCCAGACCTCTCTCAACCCTGTGCTGTTTGGTACTAGGCCAGTGCCCAGAGCAGTGTGATGTCTAGTGATTCTTCTGCCGGCTCTTTCCTTCTCTTGTGTTCTCATCCAGCTTGAAAATCTTCAATGGTTATATAATTTTCCAGATGCTTACACAATCATCGTGGTCACTCTATCTTCCAGTATGCCACCCATGCAATCCACATGGCATTTCCAGCGTGTTTTGTTTACCTTAAGGCATGGGTGTATATCCTGTTTGCCCCCATCCCGTATAACTTGCATGGCTTGTGTTGTATACTCATATGCAGATTCATAACGACACAATAAAGACGAGCGACACAGTCTTTTTGAAAAATATACCTCTCACTTTATTGAAAGGGTTATGTGTGAGAGGGAGTTGGAGACCGAACAGAACTGGAACATATTGGCCCCACTCTATTGGCCATAACCGCGTTTCTTTCCCGTTCTCCAGGGCTGCTCAACCAGGAGCCTGGGTGCCCACTCTGCTGGGTACTGGTTTTCTCTACTGCATCTTATCTTCAACTCATCTGATCTCCAACTGCTCAATCAGGGGTCCTGAGGGCCCCTTCTGCTGGGTGCTATTTTCTTTACAATATCATTTCTCCAACACTCTGATTGAACTTCCTGTGCACTAAGTTACATAATAGTTCGACGCCCGCTCAATCTCTTCCCATAAATGGCCAACGGAATATGTAACTTCCGATGTCTTTGGAATGGTATGTTTTGATCATCATTGAGCGGAAATAACTGTCATGCAGTTCACAGGTCACCCTCTTCCAGTGCATCAGTTTGTGACTGTACCGTGGGATTTTAACCCTGTCCCATATTGTCAGTCAATTTTGCCCACGCCAACGGAATATGCAACTTCCGCCATCTTTGGAATGGCATGTTTGGCCGGGTCGGAGGTCAATATACAACACTTGTCAAAAGGAAATATCTAACATGCATATATGTCCACTTGCTGTGTCAAAAGTAGATGGACAGTAAAAAATGTGCTGTGACTAATGAAAAGTATCTACTTTGGCCTATAGCTCTTCTCTGATCATGTCAGAAATTGGCATTTGATTTTATGGAAAGTTATTTTATGATTTAATCAATGATAAATTTTTTTTTTTTAATTTATTTATTTATTTATTTATTTATTTTTTTATTTATTTATTTTTTTTTTTTTAGGACAATGCTCGAATGGGGGATGAATTCATGCGACAAATTGAGCCAATTGCTGCTTACGTTCCTTATATGGTGTCTCCAGGTAACCATGAAGAAAGATAGTAAGTTCTCATAATTTCTATAGATAAAATGCTAGAGTTGTCTATTTTTTTTCCACACTTTTCCCTGTCCATTGTAGACCTCCAAGTTTTACACCAATAATGAATTGCCATGTTCCAAGAATGGTTTCTAGCACAAAACATTGAAAATTAGCAAAGGTTTGGTTTGGTATGATTTTGGCAACAATATCTACTTGTTGCCAAAGCCATACCAAACCAAATCATCTAAATGTGTGTGAACAAAATGACTGATGTTAAATTGTTACTGTTACATAGCAATACTTGAAACCATTTAACTTTGTACAAACAAATGATTATTAGTTAATGGGATTATTTGTATTAGACAGAAATACTTGAAACTATTTAACTGTGTGGAAAAAAGAAGAGCTTTATTTTTTTAGACTGAAGTAATTTATAACATATTTTATATAGTTTGTTTTGTGTGAAATTACTAACTGATGTACTGGTCTATGTTAGGTAAGAAGTTAAAACTTTGATTGTAGCTATTTATAATGACAGTAAAATTATTCCTTCGTGTTGATAAGGAAGTGGTAAATGTTGTCTCCATCAGAGGGAAGTCATACAAAACTGCTAGGTACATAGTCCTGAAAAATCTTAGTATTTTTTTAAAATAATGTGTTTGTAGACATAGTAATGATATATATACATATATCTCATAGAATATATATACATATATCTCATAGAATAAAATAATAATAAATTATCTAATGATATATATATATATATATATATATGTATATCTCATTAAAATAAAATAATATCATATAGTGTTTAAAGACATATATATATTTGTTTAATGAAGTGTGTGTGTATATATATATATATATATATATATATATATATATATGATCTTTATCAGAAATGATAGGATTGTTTGTGACTAGATCTAAAATAACCATCAAATTTGTATAGGTACAGATACTACATATTGATCCTAGACTGAAGTTCTAGAAAGCAATCCTTTGATCCTAAGCAGAATATACAGATACTACACTCTGATCCTCAGTTGGAAAGCAACAGTTTAATCTTAGGCAGAAGAGTAAAATAACAGTAGTTTGATCTTAAACAGAGTGTACAGATACTACACTCTGATCTTTGGCACAAGTGTCAGCAGCATTTTAATCATTTAACATTTTGTCACTGACATAAAAATTAAATAAGGTAATGTACAAAAATTTCAGGTGTTTACGAATTCTCAAAATTCCTTTTTTTTTTATTTCCAGTAATTTCTCAAACTACAAAAGTCGATTTTCCATGCCCAGAAATGGTGATGGAGAAAACATGTATTACAGGTAAGTACTTATCTACTTCTTTGCGGATAAAATATCTGATAGGATTGAAGAGGCATCAAATGTGAAAACCAATTTGAAGGAACGTTTATATATCTATTCTATTCATTTCACTCTGTTATGAGTCAGCTCAGTCAACTAGGGTTGTAAAATATGCTGACTGCATCTTTGTGGAGGGTAAGATACCACCCACCCTGCAACAAGTGTCCTGGATATGACACTAAACCATCTGATGGTGAGGCTCCAGTCTTGGAGCTTTGGGCAATGTGGAGTACTCCTTAATTGCAATTATTCCCAGGTTCCACTCTGGCCTAGAGTGGAAGTACCTGTTAGGGTCCAATCTATGAGTCATACAGAGATATATAATTATTTACTTTATTTGAATACATTAACTGTGTGCAAATAAATGAGTAATGTTTAATTGAATTATTAGTATGAGATAGCAATACTTGAAACCATTTAACTGTGTGCAAACTAATGAATAATGTTGTCTAGAATTATTTGTGTTAGATAACTGTACTTGAAACCATATAATGTCCAGGGTATGACATTAAACTGCATCTGATGGTTAAACTTCAGTCTTGGAGTTTGATGAATATCGAGTTACCATTACTCTCAGGTCCACTCTGAGCTGGAATAGTAATACATGTTAAGGTCCTATCTATGGATCAAATAGAATGGTTCAATCTTTTACTCAGGATTATTATTATTGAATATAAGAGGATTTAGCCTTTAAATAACCCACAAGGGTTGATATGCCATAAAACACAACCAATCAAATAACCAGTTTATTATCAGCTTCATTAGATAATGATTTGAGAATAACATTTTTAATTTCAGTAAAAAAGAATACATTCAAGAACATTTCACTTGCCGATGAGGTTGGCAAAGTAATGTAATTAGGAAGGCCAATCATTATGAAGCTTTAAAAATCACTAAGAAACTTATGTCATGTCATGTCATGTCGCGCTGGTAGCACGGATATCCTTGACCCTCTCTCGCCACTCCTCCCAATCGTTCATCGCCCCAGGCAGGTCTTCAGGACAACATCCTGTATCCTCACATAGCTGCTGAATGTATGTTCGTGCTGGTCGCCCTGCTTTTGCACGGCCATGTGTGGGGGTCCATAAGAGTACATCACTTATGAGTTCGTCCCTGCTTCTCCAGCAGTGTCCTGCATGTCTGGTTCGTCTAACTTGAATAGTTTTCGTGATAGGAGGCAGGTGGCCGTACAGTTGGTGTCTTGTGGGGTGTTGCTGCCAGGGCTTGTTCAAGATTGCACGCAGCATTCTTGTGTAATTGCCGTCTAGCTTCTTCTCAAGCCGTTTTGTTAGAGTCCATGTTGTGCACCCATATAGCAGTATCGATGTGACCACTGCCTGGAAGAAACTGCGTTTCATTTTATTGGTTCAGTCTGATTTCCATATAATCGATAGCCTATTGATAGCTGTGCATGCTTTTGTTAACCTCGTGTCGATGTCTTTTTCGGTTGATTCGATGCTGCTTCCTAGGTAAGTGAATTTGTCTACTAGTTTAAGAGGGGTTCCGTCTAGAGTGGAGATGTCCCCCTTTTGATTATAGCACATATATTCCGTTTTGTGTGCATTAACATAGAGGCCTTTGCCTGCGGCTGCTCGTTCCAAACTATGCAGTAGTGTTTCGGCTTGGTCAATTATTTAATCTGTGAAATAATTAAAGGATTTGAAATTATTACTGATGTTTGTGTAAAGTGAAATCACATAAACATGTTAATTCCTAAGGAGAATATCATTATCATATACTGCTAGAATGAATTTCTGTTGCTCCCTCTTTCACCATTTGTCTCTATTATCCATTTCTCCTGGCAAGGCTTCTATACTACATCCTGTATCCGTAAAGAGTTGTTGTAAATAAGTTCTTGTTGGTCGGCTAACGCTCTCTTGTTAACATGATGGGGTCCATCGGAGAACATCGTTTATAAGTTTATCCTTACTTCTTCAGCCATGTTTTATTTATCTATTTATTTTTTTTTTCATCATACAACGTGTGAAAGCATGTGCGATACCATGTCCTCATCAGCCGCCATCCCGGGGTGATACTTCTTCAGCCATGTTTTATTCATCTTATTCGGATGGTTTTAGAGCTGGAAAGTAGGTGGCCATACAGCTGCTGTTTCGTGGGGTGTTGTTTCCAGGATTTGTTCAGTATAGCTTGTAGCATTCTTGTGGAACTCCTGTCTAGCTTTTACTCTATACGCTTAGTCAGCGTCCATGGGGTGCATCCATATAGTAGTATGGACACGACCACTGCTTCGAAGAAATTGCAAAAGATTACTATGACTTTTACCAAGGAAAATATACAGAATATACGGTGTATTAATATGGGTTGTGAGTACAATTGATACACCCTTTATTTTGGCGGGTAAGGGGGGGTCTCGTTGCTTAATCGTTAGTGATGGACTGTGGAATTGTAGTAAGCGAGTTCATACTCCAGTCGCACTATTATGTTCACTTTTGGGCAAATACCCTTTGAAAAGGTATGAATCCCCTTATCCCCCCAGCTATGGGTTAAATAGTACCAATACCATTCTTCTAGAAGGATAAATTTAACATTAAATAACCCAAGAAGGTTGGTATGCTATTAAACAACAAACAAACAAACAAAACCGTTTATTTTGGAACTTGTGCACATAGACGTTTTTCTTTTTTTTATATTTGATCATCTACAGTAATTTTACTTAAAATTTTTTTTTCCAGAATTAGGGATGCTAAAAGACAAGAAAATTTTAAGATAAATAAATAAAAATCTAATCTTACTGGTACAATATACTATAGAAAATTCAAAAAAATTTAGTACTTTCTTGTCTCTCACTTGTCCGATGTAGATTTAACTTTTTGGGAATTATGAATTCCTTTTACTGATACGATCCTTATTGTGAAAAATATCAATCTGATTTTCTATACTATGTTTTTTTTCCTTACTGGCCCATTGGCCTGTGGGTAGAATATTCACCAGTGGCTCAGGAGACTGGGGTTCAGTCCCAGGTTGAGTCATACCAAAGACTCAAAAAACTTGATACCTCTTTGCTTAATACTCTGCATTATAAGGTACATATCAAGGGTAAAGTGGAGCAATCTAGAGAAAGGAGTAGCATCCCCCCTAAACCTCAGTGTAGTAGCTATTGAAAAGGGAACCTTTGAGTCGTACTCAACTACAGTTGTTATATAGCCATAATGATATCAATAACAATAATACAGGCTGACTCTGTCATTTCGGATATGAACGCGTTTATTTCTTTCTACCTTCAGTCCTTTATGACACGAGGAGAGACACAAATTATAAAAGCCTATGCTAACCATACTATGCTGACACATCCTTACCTTAATTATATAATGCAGTCACCAACTTATGTACATAATCATCCTCACATAATGGTGACAGCATTTGAATTTAGAAAATCTTTAGAGTGCTCTATGCATGGAACTGCAGAGCAATATTACAATATATTTAAAGTATGGAAATACGATAATTATAACACAGGATAAAACCTGACAACTTGGTTTCATGTTGTCAATTCACAAACAGACTATTATTCAATATATGTTGAGATGTATTTGTAGATGTATATAGACATACAATCTGATTTTCAATAATTTTAGTTTTGTTTCTCGTATATATATATATCCAGCCTATGTGAAATGCAAACATCCTTGACCTAGATTTAAATTCTGGTCCCTGTGTCCATTTTTATATATATGTGTGTGTGTGTGAAAAGTAAAGAAAGGGTTGTAATCTGACAATATGTAGAAAAATTGATAACAACGATCCAAGTGGAAGAAGAGATTTATTGAGAGGTCTACACTATAGCGTTTTGGTTCTACTTGGTGTAATTGGTAAATCAGCAATTTAGAGATTGCCAATTTAAAACAACAAACGCTGATTCACCAATTAAATGGCCAACTTTTTCTGATACAAATTTTCCCCTAGGTTTTTGTATTTTGCATTTTTAAACATTCATCGTTGACTTAAAATTGCTAATATCACCCCTCAGGGCCCTGATGATGGTTCAGTAGAACCAAAGCGCTATAGTGTCAACCTCTCAATAAATCTCTCTTTCCACTTGGATCGTTGTTATCAATTTTTCTACATATATATGTGGGTGTATATCTATCTTTCTATTTATCTATCATAAGAAAACAAAGATAACTAATATTAATAATTTCAACTTTTGCGATTTCAAATTTATTATTCATACAGATTTATTATTCATACAGATTTATTATTCATGCAATTTCCTTTTTTCTTTTTAGCTATGATATTGGCCCAATGCACATAATTAGTTTCTCTTCTGAGGTCTATTATTATTATATCGATTTCCACTACATTCACAAGATGTACAACTGGTTAAAGCGAGATTTAGAGATTGCCAATCGTCCAGAGAACAGAGCGGTGAGACCGTGGATCATTGCTTTAGCACACAAACCAATGTACTGCACAAATTCTGATGACAAGCCCATCTGTTTCAATAAAAGAAATCCGGTAAGTATCATCATCTTCAATAATATGAAATTCATTTTAAAAAATACTTTTAATATCCAGTCCCTTACAAATGTTCAACTTAGGAACTTTCAGTGACAAAAATAAATCCATTTGGTTTTTTGGAAAATACTATCTGAGTTCAGTAAAAAAAACTGTTTAAATTCTGTCCTAATATATTATTTTTTTAAAGTTGTTGTATAAGAAATTCATATTCCTAATAGTTAAAATGTCCTTTTTGTTAATTTTCTATCACTTCTATCAGAATTTGATTTTGAAGGTTCTATGCCTTTACTTTTTTGTATGTGTTCAAGTTTGGTTATAATTTTGTTTCATGACCCTGCTCGGCTATATGTTGCTAAGACGATACTTGCAGAACCTCACTGACTTGAGATATGACACTTTGTCACATCCACCATATTCTTCAGATCTCTCAGCCACCAAATATAATCTTGTTTCATGACCCTGCTCGGCTATATGTTGCTAAGATGATACTTGCAGAACCTCACTGACTTGAGATATGACACTTTGTCACATCCACCATATTCTTCAGATCTCTCAGCCACCAAATATAATTTTGTTTCATGACTCTGCTCGGCTATATGTTGCTAAGATGATACTTGCAGAACCTCACTGACTTGAGATATGACACTTTGCCACATCCACCATATTCTTCAGATCTCTCACTCACCAAATACAATTTTTTTAAACATCTGGTCACTTTATGCCCAAAAACATTTTAAGCATAATTGGTATTCGGTTGTGTGGAAAATAATGTCCAATTTTAAGATAAAATGTTTTAACATTAGAATTAATTGAATAGTGATCATTTACTAAGTTTAGCTTAGTTTGGTACAAGGCCAAAAGTATGGAGCATTGAGTGAGAATTGAACTAATTAACAATGAATAGGTAGTCTGTGCTAGAGTTAATTGAATAGTGATCATTTACTAAGTTTAGCTTAGTTTGGTACAAGGCCAAAAGTATGGAGCATTGAGTGAGAATTGAATTAACAATGAATAGGTAGTCTGTGCTAGAATTAATTGAATAGTGATTCAAGAAACTTCTTTTTTGACAATAAAAACATTGTTTCAACTTTTATATTACAAATAATGTTACACATGATGTTAATAAGTAAATTATTCTGTTTCAAGTCCCTACTTCAGTGTTTTCCTTTTGTACTCGGGTGTGTCAAAAGTTTTGCAATATTTTGCTGACATTAGGCATAATTTGGCAGCTTCAGATGCTTTTGCTAAAGTTGTGAAGTTGACGACTCACAGTGAGATGTCAAGCTCGCCTGATACTCTCTGAGTGCTACTCATTGGATTTGCTTCTATAGTTTGAAGCAAAGCCTTAGAATCCAGTTTTAGGCTTATCTGACCTTTCCAGATTGTCAAGGTTCTTGAAACCCTTTACAAAATTTGTTGAACCCTCTGCGCTTTTACCTTTTGCACCAAAAATGTTTTTGGTTGCTTCTGCAGCATTATGTCCGACTTCATTAGAATTAGATGATGTTGTGTGTTCATCTGTGCAGCTTTCAAATTACACATGGCGTGAAGCAATGCACAACATGTCAGCACACCAACTACCACAATACTACCAACCACAGCAGGTACCTTCTGCAGTTTGAACTGCTTCAGTCAAGTGATACACACTTTGCAAACTAGCATGTGCCAAAATATTGCATAAGTTCTCAAATTGTATGTTCATCTGTGCAGCTTTCTAATTACACATGGAGTGAAGCAATGCATAACATGTCAGCACACCAACTACCACAATACTATTAATGACAGCAGGTACCTTCCACAGTTTGAACGGCTTCAGTCACATGATATATATGCTGCAAACAAGCATGTGCTAAAATATTGCATAATTTCGTGAATTAGAGTACATTCTATGTTCATCTTTGTGGCTTTCAGATCACACATGGTGTGAAGCAATGCACAATATGTCAGCACACCAACTACCACAATACTACCAACCACAGTGGTATATATACAAATTACATACATCCAATATCATTAGTTACCTTTCTTTACTCTTTTAAATATTTCTTTTCAGGTGAGAGTAGGTTCTGTCCTAGAACCAGGAAAAGGTTTTGAAGATTTATTTTGTAATTATGGTGTTGATATCTATTTTGCTGGTCATGAACATTCCTATGAGAGGATGCTACCCATTTATGATTTTATGGTAAGTAAAATATTTTTAGTCTACAAAAGGTCTGTACTTTAGATTAATTAAATCTTAAAACCTGAGCTACTGCCTAGAAGTATATATGCTGGGGCAGCCTGAAATCTTGCTAGAAATACTTATTTCTACATCACTATTGCCTAGCAATAATGTAGCTTATTAGGCTGATAAATAAGAGAGTTAACATTAGAAATTTCTCTATAAAACTACTTAAATATTACTTTGGTAAATAAAATTTATTGATATGTTCACTGCTACTTTAGGTATTTGAGCGGGCCATTGGGCTAATGAGTAGAGTGTTTGCCAATGGTCCGGGAGACCGAGGTTCAATCCTAGGTCGAGTCATACCAAAGACGCAAAAAATGGTACTTGATGCTGCATTGCTTAACACTCGGCATTATAAGGTAAGGATCAAGTGGAGCAATCCAGAGAATGGAGTAGTGCTCTCCCCTACACCTCAGTGTAGTAGCTATTGAAAAGGGAGCTTTGGGTCACCCTTGACTAAGGTCACCAACTTTACTTACTTTATCATGCTATCTACCTTTTTGGTAGTTAATATTAGAAAATACTATATAAAACTATTTCTACATAAAATATGCATATGAAAATAGTTTCCTTGGTGTTCAACACTTTTATTCCATCGAGTTTTGCATTGGTCAAAGCACCTCTTTAGTTCTCTTTTAAGATTGATTTTAATTCTGATTATCATTTTGATCTCTTTCAGGTAAAAAATGGATCTTTTTCAAAGCCTTACACTAATCCCAAGGCTATGATTCATATCATCACTGGTTCAGCAGTAAGCAGACCTTTTTTCTTTTATTTCTTGCTTAAAATCTGTATAAAAATTATTTGTATTCAATAGGACTGTGCACTCCCAAAATATACAAAGATGTAAATATAAATGGACAATGAATGCAATTCTCTAACTTCTAGGCATAAAATAACCTTAGATTGGTTGACATACCAATAGAATTAATCAGTCAACCAGCCAAGGGATGGTAAAGTCACATGGCTATCTTACCAACCCTTATCAAGTAAGACTTTTTCTATTTTTGTCCCTCTTTACCTACTGCTTATTCAACATGTATATATTTCTAGCTGTTGGGACATGTTTATGTATTCTTTCTTATTGATACCACTTGTAGTTATATTGTGTATATAAAACTTTAAATGTTCATGGTATCTTCAAATGAGTTTATCTTGTCATTCCTTCTGTTCTGTTGACTGTTAGTATATCACAGATATATTCATGATAATATTAGTCCTTGGAGATCTTCCCACCACTAAACATCATATAGTACAAATAATTTGTTATGATTTTAATTAACTATTTTTATTGAATAATAATCATCTTTGCATACAATCATGCAAGTTCTTTTTAAATACTAATAATTTATACAGAATTATATTTTTGGGAGGTGCCCGTGGTGTAATGGTTATTGTCATAGGAAATGGACATGGTGACACGAGTTCAAATCCTGGACGAGACTGGTTGCATTTCACATAGCACTAATACCCTTGGGAAAGGTATGAATCCAATTATTCTCCCTCCAGCTATGGGTAAATAGTAGGGAAGACTAGGTTCTTCAGCCTTGGTGAGGCAACTAGTCTAGGAGAAGGAAAACTCTGAATTCAAACCTGTTAAACTCCACTTAAAAATTGACCTTGTATCATATCCTGCCTGAACAGAGGGGTTGGGTAAATATCTATACAGAATTATATGGTTTCAAGTAACTATTTCTATTTGATGCCAATCATTTATTTGCCCACAATAATCTTTTCAAATATTCTGAACTAATACAAATAATTCTCAAGTAATTCTATGAAGGTGTTTTTGATGTTATGGTTACCGTCATTGGAAATAGACACAGCAATACAAGTTCAAATCCTGGACAAGGCTGTTTGCATTTCACATAGTACTAATAACCTTGGAAAAGATATGAATACAATTGTTCTCTCTTCATCTATAGGTAAATCGTAGAGCAGACTGGGCTCTTAACCAGGCTAGGAGAAGGAAAACTCTAAATTCAAACCTGTCAAACTCCACTTAAAATTGACCTTGTGTCATATCCTGTTTTTACAGTGGTGGAGATATATATATATATAGAGAGAGAGAGAGGAAGGAAGTTACTTACCAAGTAACAGAAACTCACCAAAAAGTGAGCGGATAGAAAACGCTCCTTTAGCCATTGTTATTTCCACCGAGCAGTTTTAACTCCATGCTTGTTTTGGGGTCATCAGGAGAGAATGTGCACCATTTCAGGGCCTTCCACTTGACAGTTTTATTTGCACATCGGCCCCCCCTCACTGACATGAGGCCCCATTAAAGCATCCTGAAAAATCAACGTCTAATGGTGAAATGTCATATATATAGTTTAAAGAAATAATAATAATCCTTTCTAAACAATTGTAACTTCAACAATTTTTAATACGGTGTCAGCGGGGAGTCCCCATAGTTTAGTGACTAATGTACTGTACTGCAACATTATAGTGAGTTCAAACTGCAGTCATGCTATTATGTTCATTTTTCAACTAATACCCTTGGATAGGTATAAACTCCCTTATTCTCCACCTTCTATGGGTTAGATAGCACCATTATTCTCCTTCAACAAGGATCGTGTTGACATTAAATAGCCCTCAATGGTTGATATGCCATTAAACGAAAGAAACTTTTAATACAAATAATTTGCACAGTTCATTAACATGCGGCTAACGAAGGCATAGACAACTATTGATAGGCTATCAATCATATGGAAATCAGACCTGATCGATAAAATGAAACGCAGTTTCTTCCAGGCAGCGGTCGTATTGATACTGCTGTATGGATTCACTACTTGGACACTAACTAAACAGCTGGAGAAGAAGCTAGATGGCCATTACACAAGAATGCTGCGAGCAATATTGAACAAGTCCTTGCGGCAACACCCCACAAGGCACCAACTATACGGCCACCTGCCTCCCATCACAAAAACTATCCAAGTTAGATGAACCAGACATGCAGGACACTGCTGGAGAACCAGGGATGAGCTCATAAGTGATGTATTCCTATGGACCCTCACATATGGCCGGGCAAAAGCAGGACAACCAGCTTGAACATACATACAGCAGCTATGTGAGCATACGGGATGTAGCCCTGAAGACCTGCCAGAGGCGATGAACGAAAGGGAGAAGTAGCAATAGAGGGTCAGGGATATCTGTGCTAGCAGCACGCCATGATGATGATATGGTATCATGGTTTGTATAAGTCAAGCGGGACACTGCTGGAGAAGTAAGAACGAACTCAGAAGCAATATTCTTCTAGAGACCACTTCACACAGACATACAAGTGTTGGATGACCAACTAGAACTCATCTACAACAACTCTGTACAGACAACAGCTGTAGTCTAGAGGATTATATGATAATAATTATGCTTGGAGAAAAAGCTAGATGGGAACAGTACAAGAATGGTGTGTGTTGTTTTGAACATATTCTGGTAGCAGCACTCCACAAAACAGCAGCTGTACGGCCACCAACCTCCTATCTCTAAAACCGTCCAAATGAGACGGACAAGACATGCGGGACATTGCTGGAGAAGTAAGAACAAGCTCCTAAGGGATGTTCTCCTATAGACCCCTCCACATGGGCGTGCAAGTGTTGGACGACCAACTTGAACTTGTAAGAACTTATTCACATCAGTTCTGTGCAGACAAGACAAGGGGTGTAGTCTTGGAGGACTTGCCAGGAGTGATGGATGACAGAGAAATGGCAAGAGTTAGGGAAATCCATGCTAGTAGCATGACATGATGATGATGATGATAATATCATATCAAATGTTTCTAATAGTAATAATTTAAAAAAAGATTTATCTAATCTATACATGAGATCTTAACAAGTAATGCCACTTCAGGTTAGAGAGGACCAGAAAGTAATGCCAATGAAATTGTGACTCATCACTCCCCAAGGCTCCAGAATTAGAACTTCACTACTGAATGTAGCTTAGTTTCATACCAGAATTCCTCTTTTTATGGAGGGAGTCTTACTCCTCTTTGAGGGATGATCTTGGTGCAGTCTTAGTGCAGCCAACAGAACAAAAATGGGAATAGTTCTTTACATATTTCTTCATGCATTTTCAAATTTATGAGTTGTTTAATTGTGACTATTTCGTTTCCAGGGTAACCAAGAATACCAGGATCCGTTTAAGCATTTGGATCATCCTTTTAGTGCCTTCCAAAGTGACGATTACGGATTCACCATGATGTACGTCAAGAATGGTACCCACATCCATATACAACAAGTTTCAGATAATAAGGTGAGTAAAAGTGTACAGCTTTGGTATGTTATCAAATGGATGAAATATATTCAACTAGTTGAAGTACTCATTTACACAAGTGGGGGGGGTCCTCGTGGTGTAATGGTTAAAACGATGGACTGTGGAATCGTAGTAAACGAGTTCGAACACTAGTCACGCTATTACATTCACTTTCGGACAAATCCCCTTGGGAATAGTATGGACCCCCTTCTCCTCCCAACTATGGGTTAAATATTACCACTAATGTTCATCAAGAAGAATGGCTTTGGCATTAAATAACCTACAAAGGTTGATATGCCATTAAACAAAGAAACCAAACCAATTATCTACACAAGACTTGTATCACAGTTGGTTATACTGCACTGTCGGCGGGGGCTGTAGAATACACTGACTGCTTCTCTGCAGAGGGGTAAGACCCCACCCCAATGAGTGTCTAGGATATGACACTAAACAATCTGATGGTGAGGTTCCAGTAATGCTGTAACTTTGGGGAATGTGGAGTACCCCTTCATTGCCATCGCTCCCAGGTCCACTCTGTCCTGGAGTGGTAGCACCTGATAGGGTCCTATCTATGGGTCAAATTGAACTAAACTGCATACATATGCTAAACTGAGTTGCTTGAAATAGAACTGTTTGAGCATTTAAACTGCATACTTATGCTAAACAGAATTGTTTGAAATGGAACTAATTTTGTATGCTAAACTGAATTGTTTGAAATAGCACTGTTTTGACATTTAACTGAGTGTAAACAAAAACTATACTTATTCTGAACTGAATTGTTTGAAATAGAACTGTTTATATGTATAAAAATAGATTTGGCATTAAATAATCTACAATGGTTGATATGGCATAAAACCAAACCAAATCATATATATTTGATATATATGTATAAAGAGGATTTGGCATTAAATAACCTTCAATGGTTGATATACCATAAAACTAAACCAAATCATATATTTAATATATATGTATAAAGAGGATTTGGCATTAAATAACCTACAATGGTTGATATGCCATAAAACCCAACCAAACCAAATCATATATATTTGATATATATGTATAAAGAGGATTTGGCATTAAATAACCCACAATGGTTGATATGGCATAAAACTAAACCAAACTGTTATTGTATATCCTACCAATGAACATTTAATGCTAACTGGGATATATGAACCATTCTATAATGTTGTTTATTATTTTGATAAAATTAACATAAAAAATTGCTATTTAGAAATAGAAATCTATATAAGTATATATTTTGTCCTATTCCTCATAAATACGGATTCTATTGTGAGGAGCTAAAGTGTGCTAAGTAGTCACCTCTAGCAGTGGGTTACCTTCTCCATGCTGCTAGCGAGTATTTTATTTTGTTAATGTTATAAAGATTTCTATTTTATTTCCCAACCTGTTTTGATTATTTCTCATTCAGTAACCTTTTTGTTAGGTTACAACACACTTAATACTTAAATGTTATTTCTGATAGTAAAGTCTGCAAATTCTGAACATCACAGGCAGGATTTTACTATTAGATATGAATTTTACTTGCAGTGACATATTTTAAGATCTTTACCAGGATCCAATTAGTATGTATGGTAAATTTGGTCACTTAATTTGGCTGTTTGAGGACAAACAAAATCTTACCAATCATTAATATAGATAATTGTTGTGTTCCTGTTTAAGGGGTCACAATTATAAGTTGAAAGACTCCTGTGGTTCATTGCGAGCGGTTAAACTACAAGTGTACTCTCTGCTTGAAGGTAGAAATGTCTGGCATTATATAAGCCAGGCAAATCCATATTGTCCATGGATATAGGGGTGTTAACTACCCCAAAACAATAATTGAAAATAGTTTTGATGCACACTAATAATTTTATCTTTTTTTCAGGGTGGCGAAATTATTGACGATGTCTGGATTATTAAGGAACAAATTGGAGCCCCAAATTTCAAATGCAAGAAATTATCAAGATAATATATCAAGATAATATCTAGTTATCAAGTTAATCCAGGACAGTAAAACCATCTCTTGCTTTTTTTTTTCTTTTTTTAATTTATTTTATAGAGATCACCACTTGACGAGTTTTCTGTTTGTTTTAAAGGGTGTTTTTTTTTTTTTTTTTTGTCCCCTCTTTTTTACAATGAAAATATTTTAACAAATCAGTCTTACACAAAGAAACAAACATGGAACAAACAAATTTTCAAATAATTTTTACAATTTCAGAATCTTTTAACATGTTTACTGCTAACTGGGATATATGAACCATTCTATAATGTTGTTTATTATTTCGATAAAATTAACATAAAAAATTGCTATTTAGAAATAGAAATCTATATAAGTATATATTTTGATAGATAAAATTAAATTTGTTAACATTTTCACTACTACCTTAAGTATTTGAGCCTTTATATCATGCCATCTATGTTTTTAGTAGTTACCATTAGAGATTGCTATTTAAAACTACTTATATATTTGGTAAATAAAATAAAATTATGAACATGTTCACTGCTACCTTAAATATTTGAGCCATCTATGTTTTTAGTAGTTACTATTAAAGATTGCTATTTAAAACTACTTATATATTTGGTAAATAAAATGAAATTTAGTAACGTGCTCACAGCTACCTTAGTTATTTGAACCCTTATTTAATGTCATCTATATTTTTTTGTAAGTTAACATTAGAAATCTATATATAAAACTGTTGTTTTATTTTGGCAAATTAAATTCATTAACCTATAATAAGTGACCCTTATGAGCAGGGTAAAGCCCTCATAGCATAGGGGTTAATGTACAAGGTCAAACTTCTGTAGTGCTATTATGTTCACTTTTAGACTAATTCCCTTGGGAAAGGTGTTGAACCCCTTTATCCCCCATCAGTTTAAATAGTACCACTACTGTTTTCATTAAGGATGGCTTTGGAATTAAATAATCCACAAAGATTGATATGTCATTAAACAGAGGAAACCAAACCAACCTAATGTACATTCTCAGCATTGACTGTTTTGGTTCCACTTTGCCATACGATGCATTTGTACTTTGATATAATTGAATCAGTAGTTTCAACGGTGTTGCTATGGCTGTGGAATCTTGTTCCTTATAATTATTATTGTTATTATTATTATCAACTATATGGTACAACAAAATAATCATGTTCTCTGTTCAATGCAGAAACTGAATCT
This sequence comes from Sepioteuthis lessoniana, assembly GCA_963585895.1. NCBI lineage: Eukaryota > Metazoa > Mollusca > Cephalopoda > Myopsida > Loliginidae > Sepioteuthis > Sepioteuthis lessoniana. Next base: position 4,990 of record CAUZXS010005695.1, on the reverse strand, counting down.
AGAATATTGTCTTAAATAAAATTATAGGATGGAAGTACACATGCATTATGTGGTAGTAAACATGGAATGGTAGGCCACACACAAGATGCACATGCCCACCTTGTAATATGTTGTGTGTGGCTGTAAATACATTAGTCTATCTGAAAAAAATCTGGCAGATACAATGACCAAACTTTTATGACTATAATAACAACCAAGATGAGGATACTAGTCTGATTAGATAAATGGGTGAATGTTTTATGAACATTTAGAAAAAAAATTTTTTTTTTTAACTATTTGTCATAAGAAACAAGATTCTGATAGAAGGTAATTTTTTGCTCTTGTTTTAAACTACATTTTCTTTTATTTTCAAAATTTATTGTACAAGATTGATTTGTTCGATTGTTTTTTTTTTTGTGTTTTTTTTTTCTCAAATTTTATTTTTTAATAAAAAGATATTTATAAGCATTGTTTGAAATTTTAATATTAATTCTTGAAAACTTGAACAACTTATTTTGCTGCTCTCTCCTGTCAAAGATGTTACATTTATTTCATGATATGTATATGTAAATGTAACAAATACTAATGTGAGTCAAAAGTTTTGCAATATTTTGGTAGAACATGATGCATGATTTGGCAGCTCTGAATGCTTTGGGACAAGGTTGTAAAGCTGACAAACCACACAAGACTGAGAGATGCTGAGCTTGCCTGATACTCTCCGAGTCTTTTTTGTCGGATTTGCTTCTATGGCTTGTAATATGGCCTCGGAATTCATTGGTTTTAGTCCTACCTGACATTGTCTAATCGTTGAAATACTTGCAACCTAAGTGAAATTTCTTGAATCATCTTGTTACTATACTGTGATCAACTGTGTCTTCACCTTTTGTACGACAGTTAATTTTGGTTGCTTTTGCAGCATTATGGCCCAGTTTAAACTTGTAATGTGTAAGTTCCTGAACTAGACTATGTTTCATGTTTATCTGTGTAGCTTTCAAATCACACAGATTGAAGCAATGAACAGCATGTCAGTGCACCAACTACCACAATACTACCTCAGCAAATACTTCTCACAGCTTGAACTGCTTCAGTCACATGATATATGTGTTGCAAACTAGTACATACCAAAATATCACAAACCTTTTGACTCATCTTCAGATGACAGGACACTTTGTAGCAGCACTTGACTCCTCATTTATTTTGAGTTGTATCAATTTCTTTACAATTTAAAATAACAAAAATTTCTGAAATTAAATTTCAAAAGTGAAAATAAATTTTCTTAACAATATATCATTAGGTTAATATTATGTGGCTGTTTTTTTTTTGTTTTTTTTTCTTTCCACTTTTGCATAAACTGGAGGGCCTATCAGACTTATCATTTCTGATAGGGTCTGCTTGGTGACGGGTGTATGATGTTGAGACCCGAAACTCCCCTATTACCCAAGCAAAATACATCATTGATAACACCGTATGGCACCTAAATGTAGAAAGGCATATATTTAAAGTTATACGGCTATTTTCCTCTACAATCAGACTATGTTGCATGGCTATAATCCATGTTCTATGATTGGTCAGCTCCCCTATCCTCATGTCTCTTCTGTTCTTTCTTCATTTTGTCTCTTCCAGTCGTCTCAGTAGGTCTGATATTTCTGTTGTGTTGCTATCTTTGTTCGTACCATTGATAAGGAATGACAATGCAACCACAGTTTCATGTGTGCGTTATACTTAACTATTTCCCGGCAAATTTTACTTCATTACCTGTTCGGCCTAAATGAGAGCAAGCTAGTGCATTTGACTGTTCAGGTAAGGTCTTTCTCACTGACTGACTAACGGATTTCTAACTACAGAACAATTTCATCACCTGACTGAAAGCATCCAATGAGAGCTATGGTTTCAGATTGACCTATAGTTTGATAGCTGTCCAACAAACTCATCAAATTTCCCATATCTCTGCATTCGGCATTCAACTTAATGACTCAGGACATAATTTAAATGCTACATTTCATGTCAAAAATAGATTTCACCAATCAATTATGTAACGATATTAATATTTTGGAAATAGACTGGAATTATTAAAGTTCATGTTTGAGTACATAAAAATCTAATAATTAAGACTCATCATATATAAAAATAGTAAAATAATAATATAATACACTATAATGTCATATTTGAAAGATATATAATCCTACAGCTACTATTAATAATGCAATAAAATATATTTGAAAGCAAAAAAATGATGCTAAAATATTAATAATAATAATGCCATAATATATATCTGAAAATAGAATAATGCTACAATGATAATATTATAAAATATAATAATCATAATACAATGAAATATTTAAAAATAGGATAATAATAATGAAATGTAATAAAATATATTTAAAAATAAAATAATGAAATGTCATTATAGGAGGCAAGACTCGATAGTGTAATGGCTAACGTGTTGGATTTTGACATCATAGTAAGTGAATTCAAATTCTAATCAAGATATTACATTCACTTTCAGACTAATACCCTTGTGAAATGTATGAACCCCCCCCCTTATCTTCCTCACTTATAAGTTAAATAGTATTACAACTGTTCTTCTAAAAGTATGCTTTGGGCATTAAGTAACCCATGAAGGTTGATATGCAATTCAAAAATGATATAACATTTTATAATATATTTATGATAATTCAGTATAATAATATATTTGAAAATAATAACTATAATATAATTTGAAATATGTTTAAAAATATAATAAAATGTATTTGATAATATAATAATAATATATAATTTAAAATATATTTGAAAATATAATAAAATGTATTTGGAAATATAATGATAATAATAATATATGATTTAAAATATATTTGGAAATATAATGATGATGATAATAATAATATATAATTTAAAATATATTTGAAAATATAATAAAATGTATTTAAAGATATAATAAGATAATACATTTTTAAATATTATTTTATTAAGAATAAAGTATATTTGAAAATATGATAATGTTTTTGAAAATATAATAAAATATATTTCGTAATAATAGAATATATTGGATAATGATGATAATTGGTGTGCTTGGGACATTCTCCAGGAGCCTGGACAAGAGACTAGAGGAACTGGAAATTAGAGGAAGAAAGAAGACCATCCAGATTTTAGCATTACTGATATTGGCAAGAATACTGGGAAGTGTCCTGGAGATATGAGGAAACTTGCTGTCACTCAGACTCTAGTGAAAGATCATCAGCAAACACTGGTGTGAAAAACTCTCAAGGAGTAAAATAATATATATTCATGTAAATGTCTGTGTGTGTGTGTGTGTGGTGTATATATGTATATATATGGGGTGGGACGTCTGGAGTCAAGCCCAAGCTTGTTGTGTATGTATGTGTGCGTGTGCATCTATATATGTATGTGTACGTGTATGAGTGTATGATTTTATATATATATATATATATATGTACGCCAGTACGTAGAAATTCCCTGGCTGGTGTTTGGGGGTGCATTTAAACCACTAGGAGTGATGGGCCCTTGAGTTACTGGTGTGGCATCCATCGAGGAGACGGAACCTCTGATCTAAACCCTGCGATCCATGCATTTACCAATCATCTTGCTTTTGCTTGTCATTGGGTTATATTTGCGGGGAGTTAGTGAGTGGTATTGGTGTTGTACAAGCTTGTGCCACTTAAATCCATCGAAGTACTGATATCTCAGTGGTTCCGGGTCATTCTTATCTTGAGGGTGATGATGAGCATTGAGATGGCTGTCATCTGTTAAGACGAAGCAATTGCCATATATATATATATATATATATATATATATATTATTTTTTTATTTTTTGAAGGTATATTCTAAAATATAATAAAATGTATTTAGAAATATAAAAATAGTACAATAGGATATCTTTGAAATGATAATGTAATATTTTTAAAATATATCAATAATGTATTTGAAAATATATAATAAAATGCATTTGAAAATATATTAATCATTAAATATATTCGATAATGATAATATATAATTTAAAATATATTTGAAAATATAATAAAATCTATCGGGAGATAATAATTATTATTAAAGTATATTCTTAAATATAATAAGACATATTTAAAAATATAATGTTAATAGAATAGAAAATATTTCCAAATATATTTGAAAATATAATAAGATACATTAGATTGTTATACTTTCAAATATATTAAAAAATTTAATGAAATATGATAATAATACACTGTATTTGAAAATAAAATAAGATATATTTGATAATAAAGAATTGTTTGGAAAATTAGAAAATGGAAAAACTTCCATTACCTTCCGTGATTGTCAAAACATGAAAGTGACAGCTGCAATTAATGTTTGCATTAAAAAACAATATATATATATATATATTCCTGAAAGTTTTGATTAACTCTAGCCAAAAATTCCATAACTTTAGCTTCAAGGAAGAATGAACATTTGGTGAATTATTAGATTAAAAATTATTTCCACCTTGAAATCTAATTTGACAAATCCCGATATTGTAAAAAGCGCTTATTTGAATAAATTATTTAAGGGCTGCTGAGCAACTTGTATTGCATAATGGTTATCAAGTTAGTCTAGCAGACAATTGTTAGTGAGTTCAATTTTCTCCTGGTGCTCCATACTTCTGGCCTTGTGCGAAGCTAAGCTTAGTCATGATAATTTATTTAAAGAATACCTTTTGGTAACCATTCAGTTTTCTGGAGTCACATCCTATTTATGAAATTATAACTAACTTCAAATGAATAAAGAAAATCTATAATTAATGACAATTGTGAGGGTTTTATGATTGTGGATCTGCGGCTAGATCACGGCACTGGCCTAGGAAAAATTATGTAGAACACTGGCGGTTGCTCATGCAGTAGGTCTCGCTTATTTATCCAATTCAATTTCCTTTTCTTAGATTAAGCAAAAGAGCCTAGTTTTTCCTACTAATTTATCCATAACTGGGAGCTGTAATTTGTATTTAATAGTTATCTCTCTTGAGATATTATAATGAACA